>WYDI02030016.1:0-60055 GCA_009867235.2 Psittacus erithacus
TGGTCAGAGTAAACATTACTGAGCAGCAACTAAAAACATTGGTGTTATCAGCGCTGTTCCCAGGCTGAAAGTCAAAAGCACAGCACTGCACCAGCTACTAAGAAGGAGAAAACTGACTGCTACTGCTGAACCCAGGGCATGTTTAGAAAACAATACTGAGTGCTGAGTCTGTGTTTATTAAACGTACTGCTACCTCACTAAAAATGAGAATTTTCATCATCTGTAATCTGATTTTAATGGCAACCCCCATAAACTTGTCCTAGGACAGATGAGCCCAGGTGGTTCAAAGCTGGATCTGAGCTCCTAGGAGCTGGCTGCTCAGTGGTCGGAGGTTGAAGGACTCAGATAGCTCAGACAGAGCTGTGTTGGAAGTCACACTGCTCATGGTTTTGCATCTCTGTTGTTCTCTGTGCTTTTCCTTACCTCACCTTCTTGTAATTAACATGCACACACAAAAAAGAAGTTCTGAAGCATTCATATGATTTGTTATATTTCTTTGTTTTAAACTGAAGAGCTAAACTGTCTAAAATACTGAAGTTCAGATGTCAGTCTCAACTTAAAGCAATGCCTCTTAGCCAACTGCTTATTAGTCATTATCTCTATTCCTGTTTTCTCTGCATTTCACTAAATTTCAAGCTGACCTACCATTCAATGAAATCTTAATTTATTTTTTTATAGCTTCATCCTCAATGTCGTATCTTTTTGTTCTTTTATGTGGGACAGGAATGCCTGTATGTTTTGCATGTTTTTAATGCACAAGAACCATGTTAAGAAGTGATCTTAGTAATTTTTGCACTTTGATCATAGTAAAAATTGCTGATGAAGTGGCTCCTTGACCTGCAGGGCCATTGTCAGAGTCCTGCAAAACCATAGTGACAAATAGAGTTTATTAACTCACTGTATCTATAGGTTTAGGAGGTGGTCCACTAGTATCCTGGTTGCACACGTGGCAGCAATCGCATCTTGTTGAAGAAATTGGGTCAATTCTGCCATTTGTGAATTAGTGAAACTGAATTGATTTAATCAATATTTTGTAATTTTTTTGCATTCTTTGTTTGCTACTGGACATTTCTAAGGTAGAATCATTTTTGGAAGGCAGACCTTTTAAAAGTGGAAGGGAAATCCTATTTAAATTACTTGAAAGAATACCAAAGAAAGACACAAATTTTTAAGCCTTATGTAATTCAACTGTCATCCAAGTAGCTGAAGAGCTGAGAGAGAAGGCCTCATGATGATGGCTCTGTTAACATGGCTATGCAGGGGCATAGCCATGTTTGTAAGCAAGAGGTGTTATGTATGCACAGGCTCATACCTTAATGCCCTTAAATTCAGATAGATACATAGCACTAAATTAAAAATGCTGTGCTATACTGGCTGTGCATCTGTACTGGCTTCTGAGGTAACACTGCAGCAAGAGATGACTCCATATAACTGAATATAAACCTTTCTCTGTTCTTATTAGCTTCAGCTCTCTGCTGTGAAACTGGCAGAGCTGCACAGTGATCTAAAAATACAAGAAAAGGATGAGCTAAGCTGGAAAAAACTGAAGGCTGAAGGGCTAGATGAAGATGGAGAGAAAGAAGCCAAACTTAGACGCAACTTAAATGGTAAGGCATATCTTTGCAGAAGTTTAAACTTTGCATCAGACACATGCATGGTTAGACACCTGTGTTTATGTTTGAACCATGAAATAACCGGTTGTCTTTCCAGACACTGAGCACACATGAGTTCATTGGAGGTCAGTAAGGAGCTGCAGGAGGCTAACAGATTCCTTTGCTCCTGATGTTTTCAGAAGAGGTCATTAAACCCAGACCACTGTGTCTTCTGTTAGCTTTTTCAGTGCGAGCTGCAAACTAGAGCTCTGCAAGCAAGGATGTAGGAAATCTCACATCTTCCATACATCTGTAGTTGGTTTTAATGCTTCTGTATCTTCTATTCTCTTGCAGTCATTATGACTAAATATGGAATGAATGGAAAGAAGGACTCTCAACTAGTTGATACCAACTACATTAAAGATGGTACAGAAACTGATACACTAGATGATCCAAGACTGGAAAAATTATGGAGCAAGGTGAGTAAGGTTTCTAGGAACTGGAGAGTGTTTCTTCTTTGGATTACTGTCTGTGTATTCTGGGAGCTGCCTGACTTTAATAGCCTTAGTACTCTGCTTTTAAGTACTGGCCAAGCTATGCTCTCAGGGCATGCCATCTGCATCCAGGTCACCAGGTATGGCAGGTTCTCTTTACCCAAGAAAACTCCTGCATCAGTCTGCATGGAGGATAAAATCTTGGATCCATTGCAAACAAACAGAGCTTTTCCTTAAATTTCACTGAATTCACGATTTCCCTTTGTGGGACTGTTACACTGTGTGGTAGTACACTTCATGCTGGTTTTCCTGTTTTTCTTGTTTCTGGGCTTTTTTTAAAAAATGTATTTAAAATAGAACCGTTTCATAGACTGATTAAAAGGGAAATGTATAGTGGGGGGTGTTACATAAGAACTTTCCCAACCTGGTATTCAAGTGAAAATTTGTAGGATTTGCATTAATGCATACAAAAAATAAACTGTCAGTCTAGGCAATTAAAACTGACAAGAGTCATACTCTTTGAGAATTAAATAATTCAAGTTTTAAGAAATAGGAAGTCAGGTAAAGCAAACAATTCTTACACCAATTTACTGCAGTGGTAGCAAAGCAGAGAAAAATAATTGCTGGGTTTTACAATGTTGCTGTAACTAGATATAGCTCTGGCAAGGGACATGATATCATGTGGTTTGGGAAACAGTAAAGTGTATTAGATAGAAATATTCCCTAAGCGCAAAAAAAAAGGCTGGGGCTGAATAGGTATCAATAACATTCACTTTCTATCACTTATTGCAGCAAATAAGTCACAAGATTTGTGGGTATTGCTCCTGCTGTCTGACCAGTGCTTCCCTAATTGCCAGAAGTAGTCTAGTGAGGAACAAATCACTGCAGAGCAAATGCACAGCAGTGATAAAATCTTCACTTACCAATAGAGTAAGATTAAAGACTGTGCTTAATATCAAGCTGCATCCATCATGCAAACAGTCCCCTTACAGTTGCATGTGAAGCTCAATGGCCCTTATTTCTGTATTAAATTGTTTCCTATGGCATAGAAATGACAGACGCTTTTCACTGGTAGCCCATAGCAAGTCTAGCTTTATAAGTCCGAAGGAAGTTTCTTCTTGACATGATTAAAGCTACCATATCCATTGATGTCTAAATCCTGACCTCATACTAATATAAAGGGATTTAAAACAAAAGATCGTAAGGAAAAGCTGAATTTAATATTTTTCTAAGTGTGTTGGGAAAAGTTTTGGCTGTTTGAGTGTACTTAAAAGCATTTGGCCTGGAAGGTATAATGAGCTCATGCTTCTTTCAGGCCAAGTCCTCTGGGAAGTTCTCTGACGAAGAGCTGGATAAGCTTTGGCGAGAATTTAAGCATCACAAAGAAAAGATCCATGAATACAATATTCTGCTGGAGACCGTGAGCAGAACAGAAGGTGGCTAAACTTTATTTAAACAGTTATAAATCAGTACAACTCTTTTCTGTGCCCATTGCCTCCATTGTTTCCAAGTTCTTTTGAAAATCCCAGAGTCTGACCTTCTGTCAGAACTGTGTGCAGATGCTGACATTTCCAGATACTTCCTGGGTTTAGTTCTGCATTAGCTGCCAAAAATCTTGCCTGCTAGTGAAAATTATTTCAGTTCTCTGATTCTGCCTGCATTTCAAGTAGGGAAGATACCATCAGATTAGCAATAGTAGTTTACTGGAAATCATGCAGCAAGCATAGGTAACACTGCTGCAAGATGTCATCCTAAAGTCTGCAGAACATGCATGTTTTACCTCACCAGCTGGGAGCCCAAGAGGGTATACCTAAATATCTTACGCACCTCATGGGGTATTAAAGCATTAAGGATCTGAATCCAGCTTGCTCTACTAATGCCAGCTAAAATTGTTAGAGCCAGAGTATTCTAAAGCTTATATGCAGTTTGATGTTTGCATTGTAGAGTCCAAGCTGGAAGGTGCTGGGAAGCATTTCAACATCAGATGGCCTGCTGGTTCATGAAATGGCCACGAAAGAAGGCTCAGGACTCATAAACCATCCTTATCCCATTTCCTTGGGATATTTCTAACCCAGAAAATAAGAACATTTCTTTACTGAAATCTTAGCTGATGGTCAGTAGGAATTAAAAGGCATTTCTGTAATATTACCCTCCACAGCACTGAGGGGTATTGATCTTAATATTGACCTATAAAAGGAATTACTGCTTCTTAAAGTGTGGTGTTGATGCTTTATTTACACTCAGCTCAAATGCTTTGAATTTACAATCTTTTATTCACCTCAGATTTGGGGGTGTTTCTGGAGCTTTTGACCTATGAGGATTTGGTTCACAGTCACACTTCTTCTTCAACAGATATCCACAAAAATGTTATCAACCCTGAAGAGAACCTGGTGAAAGAGGAAATCTTGCACAACAAACACAGGGAACTCAAAGACAAGCTAAGAAGCATCAATCAGGGGTTTGAACGTTTGCGTAAAGTCAGTCACCAGGGATATGACGCAACCAGTGGTATGATACAGTGGGTTTTCTGCTTGTTTGGAATCAATTTCAATTTTAAAAACTTTAAAATCAGTGGGCAAGCAATAAGGTGTAATCACAGTACATGGTCTGACCACAGTAGGCGGAACCCTGTTCTATACAGAAGCCAGTAGTAAAAGCCTACTGAAGGACAGTAGGACAACCTGTAAAGAGGATAGTTGTGTCTTCCATGCCCACATGAGAAGGGATATTATGCCCTCAACCTCAGAAGGGTAGGTAAGTGAGACAACATGCAGGGCAAGCAGTGTTGTTACTCAGTTCCTGGGGATTTCTTTGCTTTTTAAAAAATGCCTGCTACAGCAATACTGTAGTTTTAAGTACTTGGATTTTCTCCCATTTCATTCAAATAGACATACGAGTAATGCAGTGCTTAGTATATTTATGTGTGTGTATGTATGTCAGAAGGCATGCTTGTTTTTCGTAGAAGTTGGACATGAAAGCATTGTGTCCAGATTTTCATTTAGTCATGTTTGTTTAGAATTTGAAGAACCAAGAGTGATTGATTTGTGGGACATGGCCAAATCAGCCAATTTCACGGAGAAAGAACTTGAATCTTTTCGGGTAAGTAGAATTGCAGTTAGATCTCTCATGGAAAGATATTTTTCCACATAGAGATGTTAACTCTGAGTACAGAGTATAAGCCTGAGCAGACAACAGCAGATTTAGGATCAGATTTTGAAAAGAGGCTTCTTTAAAAAATTGTCCGCCTTCCTCCCTCCAGTCCACTGTTCTTGTATGTATACTTCTATTTGGCATTCACTGCTATTATCTCCTAGCATCTCAGAGCCATTAGCAGGCTGAGGACTCTGCGGTAGGAGGTGTTCAGCACCTGCTTTCAAAATTAGGTATCTGGGTGGTGATGATAATACATTGTCCACATCTTCTTAGGAAGCAGGGAACTGAAAAAGCTTTCTGTGCTTGACTTAGTAAAATAGTCTTGGCAAGAAAAGAGAGAGGAAAGAAAATCATGTGAAACTTGGTGTATTTGTTTTAGGAAGAGCTGAAACACTTCGAAGCAAAAATTGAAAAACACCATCATTATCAGAAACAATTAGAGATTTCACACCAGAAACTGAAGCATATAGAAGGAACTGGAGATAAGGATCATCTGAACAGAAACAAAGAGAAATACGCCATGCTGGAAGAAAAGACAAAAGAACTAGGATATAAGGTCTGTATAAATTCAGTCTACATACATGTTGAAAGTTTAACTTGGCAGTAGAGGGTATGTAGATTATCCAGTGCTGATTTTTCGTGCAAGTTGAATGACTTCCATAGGAGCTGTTCAAGACATGCCTGTGCTCCATGTTTATATGGGATATGCATAGTTGTTTTTTATAGACCTTGTTCTAAAATGCCTGAAATCTCCCTGGTCTCTTTGCTGTTGTCACATGTACTGACAGGAAAATATGAATATATGATACTGGTAGTTCCTGGTCTTACCAAAACTTGTGTGATGTGTTTTGTTTTTCTGCTAGGTAAAGAAGCACTTGCAAGACTTATCCAGCAGAATCTCTCAAGGTCTTCAACACAATGAATTATAAAAACTGGTTCCCCTTCATGGGATCAATCACATGCATAATGAATAACACAAAACAGATAATGTGTTTTTTTCAACAGGGTTTACTAAGGAGTCCCTCTGAAATAGTGAGGATTGAACAGACTTGTCCTGGAAGAAATTTTTTTTTGTCTACTTAATTGCTAGTTTTCTGTTTGCACTATCAAATTATTAGATTATAAATGTAAGTTGCACATCTTGAATCATGTATATCTTAGGTCTGAATCAAGTAACAGCCTTTGAAATAAGCTGTTGTGTCAAAAGGAAAAATACGGGAACACTAATCTGATAGTTAGGAAAGGTGTTCTGAGCAATGACTGCAAACACTGAGGTACAGAAAATTAAAAAAGAGGCCAGAAAAGTCTTCTTTCAGTGTCTGTCCTATTACATTTCCTACCGAAGGTAACAAAAATATTCCTGCTGACTTTGAGCAGGAGCTCAGCACTGCACTGATTAGGAATCCTTCACGTGAGAGGGGGAGGAGAAGTAAGGAGGGAACAAGTATTGGGTCAAATCACGCAACTTAGTTACAGACTAACATATCTGAAGTTACTGAATGTATATGTACAATTATCTTGTTCATGGTTGCTTGGTTTTGTAACACTTAGTCATTAAAAAAAATCAAAACCAGATACTGGTGAGGCTTTTTGTTTTTTTCCTTCCCTCCCATTTAGTGAGAAGTAACCAGACCTATTTTTTTGAGCATGTTACTTATTCCTTTAATCTCAAGTTCACTCACACATTAATTTTTGAGACTTGGAGGGTAGCTTTACACCACAAAAAATGCGTTTCTATGTTCTGAATAGGCAGAGGTTCTCTAAACCAGCTTCTCTCTGACCACATATTCCAGTACCAGTAAAGATTATTATAGCTTTCCCTTTCAGGACCAGATTTTTCTGTTGTACGTCAAAATTTTTGCAAACATTAGCCATCTAGGTTGAAATTTCCTATAGTCATAATGCTGACCCTTTTATTTCTCAGGCATTTCACATGAAACTGTTCCAGGAACAAGATCAAGGCAAAGGTCCAGTGTAGGTGAATCATTACAGCTGCTTGGTTAAGGAGCCATCATTCGCAAACTACAGTGCTGTAGTGTGCTGCATGAGGAAGCTGTTCTTGGGCCTCACTTGCCATGCCTATTCCATAAGAAATAGTGAAGAGAACAGTCAGTCAAAATCATCCACACTGTATATTATGCAGTACCTGGGTCCATGGTCTGTTAAAAGTTGTATGATTCTGTACATAAAGACTATTTTGTAACATGCAAGTGATCTAAACCAAAACAAACTGCGGTAGCAGTCTTACCTTGAGATTCTGACTCATAACTTTGATAAGCATTTCTATTTTTTTTAATTTTTTTTTTTTTTTTTACTTTTTAATTTTAATGTAAGCTAACAGTTATTTATATTCCAGAGAATCATTATCCATTGAGGGAAACACAGGCTACTGTTAATATTAGGAGTCACCTTAGAGATGGTTCAGTTCATGCAGTTTATGGGGTATGTTCCCTTTGGTTTGTAAGCTGAAAGAAGCAAACCCAGCAGTGACTAAAACCCATTTATGAGAAAGCTAGTTTGTATTTTTTTTTCTTAGGTGCTACACACCATTTCTTCCCCAGACTGTTGCTTTAGTGCTCTTCAGCCTTCTATAGCACAGCAATAGCTGCATTGTCTTACAGGTTTATCTATCTTCATCATTATTTTTTTCCATTTTTGGAGGTGAATGCAGAACAGAAATGTATTCTATACTCTGTGTGGAAGGTGCAGACATCACTACATCCTTTGGTAGAGTAGGAAATAAGTCTGTGTACCACAGGTCAGTTTGGTGGCTGTAGCTTGGAAGTGGAGGGGCCTGCACTGCCGGCTCCTGAGTGGAGAGTTTGAACACATTGAACTCATGCACTAAATACATCAGGGGAAAGGAACTAAGCAAAGCACCAGCAGCTGTTGCTCAGCAATCCTAGGTGGATTGTACAAGAATGGAAAAGCTTTTACTGAGAATGTTCAGATACTGCTGCTGGAAGAAATCTGTTGCAAGAGAAAGCAATGTATCTCAGCCGCCAATAAAGGTAAGCAGAGTATGCTCTGCTCAAGGGCATAGCAGAAAGCCAGGTTTTGTCTTCAGTGTGTACCTGAAATAAATGTGCTTACTGAAGAATTTTTGGAGAATTTTGGAATGACACATGATGTGGGATTCGTGAAAGACAAAACCATAACCAAGGTCAGATCAGCAGTGGTGGTTGTCTCCAAGTGCAGAGCAGTTTCAGCACAGGCTGTGAGCAGAGATGATGGCTGTGCTGTGTCTACCCACATGGCCTGACAGTAGTCAGTTTCAAAGGCCAGGTAGGCTTCAGAAGAGATAATGCTTGGCAAGCACTTCAAAGTACAAGAGGCTGACAAAATACTTACATGTCACAGTAATTTAAAATTAGGAATGAGTCACAGATCATCAGTGGCAAAGGTTGGAGGCTGGGGGCTAGCACTGTAGTTATTTAAAACAGCTGTTAATGAATCATTAACAAGATTGTTCACACAAACCTAGAGGAGAAAATACTAAACAGCAGTGTTTGCTGCCTCTCAGTCCAGCTTTCCCCTGAAGTAGTCCGTAGCTGAGTTAAGAGTCTGCAACGGCATAGAGAGGACGTTAGGAATAGTCTCCATTCGCATTCCAAAAGCTTTTTAGGGCTTTCCCTACTTCTTGAAGTCTGGGTACAGTGCACAGACTGGTGAGTTGTAAACCCCGATTTCACACTTGTTCCTGTAGTTGGCACCTCACATATCAGTATATGTACAAGTCAGTGAATTACGGATTTAAGTCTCCAGGGCAATTTATATGGCCAAAATTACAAGAGTGAGTAGCCTTAGAGACACTGAAGATTAAAAAATACCTTGAGTCACTGCTCTTGTGTTTTGTAAGTAGCAATAAAAATTCAAAGCCAAGATGAAACGTATAAATGAAATATGCCTACAGCTCTTTATCTAGTGAAATTCATGGAAATTCTTGGAATGCAAGGAAGAGACAGCTCAATGGGAAATAAATAACAAACGGCTTTTAAGCGGGGGTTGAACCTTCACCTCTTCCTTAATTGGTATTTTATCTGATCTTTCCATAGTTACTCGGATTAACAAGTTCTTCAAACCACTCTGAGAAACAATTTGAAATACAAAACTGGAGCAGAAGGAAGAGGAGAGAACTGCATTTCTTAGGGGGAAAAAGGGAAAGATCGGGCCATTTTATGTTTTATGAGGGCTGTCAAATTCTGCCCTGAAAAAGCCTCAATTTAAGTAAACATGTCAGTGATTTCACGTAGAACAGATTCTATTTATTAAACAGGTTGGGGGTGGAAATGAGAGAGAAATAAATACACAAGGCATTAAATACAACAAAAATAGCACTGTGTCCTACATGCTGGTAGAGGAGCTAAGGTCACATCAAGTAAGGAGCAGCCACTACAGCAGGTGTATTGCTGTAACGATTTCTCCTCTCCCCTCCCAAGGGATTCTGATGCTCAACAGATCAGGTAATAGGCAGAGTATTTAAATTCACCAAGTAGAGATCATTCACATTTTGTAAGCTGAGGTGTCATCTGACTTTTCAGCCCCACCTTGCAGTAGTGACCTGGGTCCTGCAGGTATGAGTTGGTGCTGATGGAAGTAGGATTCATGGCAGGGCTCTCCTGTTGCTGTGTGCTTCAGCTTCCACGTAGCCAGAGTAATGAGGCCCCTGTACAGAAGGTCCAGAAAAGAAGCTTCCAGGATGAGACTGTCTCAAAGGTTGACCTTAGCTGAGCATTCAGAAGGGCTTCAAGCCCTGAATGAGAGGTCCCAGGCTCCCAGCTGAAGAACACGAAGCGTGCCTGTATGTATGCTGCCTAGATCCCAACATGCAGGGTCAGAAGCTCTGCTTCTGCAGGCATCTCACTCTGCTGACCCCAAAGGGCACTGGCAGGATCCTAACTCGCCAGATTTCAGTTCAGTATTTGATGAATTAGTGCAGTCAGTTACATTGTGAAAGAACATAGGACCCCGGCTGGAATCCAGCCTGCTGCAGTGCCCAGAAACCAGAGCAGTGTGTGAGAGCCAGGCTGCAGGGAGCTCCCCTGTAGGTGCTACCCCAGGGACACGGGTCAAACACCCAAGTACAGTGTTCAGCTCAGGACTAACCCAAGCAGCTGTTCACATTTTTGGGTCACCATCCCCAGACCTTTGCTGCCAGCATTTGGCACTGCTTCAGACAGGTATTAAGGTTTGGGGTTGGTTGGCTTGGTTAAAAATGTGCCATTACACATACAAAAATCTATCAGTAAGTAGTACACAGGCAGTTCTAAAAGCATTTTTCAATATGTTTTTTCTTTCCATACCATTTAATGAGACTAAAAGAAATAACAAATGTCATGAAATAAAAGTCAATAAATAAATGTCAATATATAGAATAAACTTGCTTTCAGTACAAACAGACCTATCCTTGTAACAGAGAACAGGGAGCTGTGAAAGACAGAGACCACATTTTTCATATATGTTATGTTACCTAACAAACATTCTGAATACCAGAATCAACATTTCCAAATACAACACACAACTAACATGCATTTCAGGCCATTCACATAACACCTATTGGGAAGTAGTTAATCTGCAGAAAAAAGACACTATTGATTTCTTCTACTGGTATTCACAGTCATAAAATGGAAGTGTTCATAAAATCTGTCAAGTTCACTGAAACTTGAGGATGTAAACTTACATCCTCAGTAAATATTTCAAGTTGAGCCATTCTTGGTACAGCAGGAATTGTCACCCAAATGCTTTTATCAATAGTCCTTAATGCACTTTCATGTCCAAACCTTCATGTATGTTATCCCACAACTCAACAAAAGAGCAGTCTCCCAAATCAAAAAGAAAACAATACACAGGTATTAATGCTTAACACATGAACATAAAAGCAATGGATACATCAATATAACATTTCTTCCTTTACTGATGTGTTTGCTTATCCATTTTAACAAAATCAGTTATTTTCAATCCCGGAAGTCGCCTGTCAATAACTGTTCTACTGTAACTTAAACCTAGTGATTTCTGTAGGGCAAAGTAAGTGCTGAACCACTTTGAAATAAGCCTCCTACTAAATGCTATCTAATGTTCTGCAGTTATAATTTTCCAGGGAACGAACTTTAAAAAGGGAAGGGTGCTACATTATTTTAGGAAGAAACACACAGAGAACTGGAAACCTGTGTATGAATCCCAGCAATTTGCAATGCTTGTTATTAGATCTGGGAGTTAACCTCAAAATTCAAATCTCAGTTTCTCGTTCAAGAAGACAGCTGAACTAGAACCATTAACTAGATGGTCTTTCAATGGGGAAAGAGTACATTCTCTGTCCTCAATTCTGATTCAAGTTCTAAGACTCATTTACAGTTTCAAATGTGCCCAGTCACAGTGTAAAGAGTCCTCATTCATACTTACCAGTGCCTGTGGCTGCTGATAATCTAGTATTTGTTTCATCTTAAAGTTTGAGAAAACAAAGGGGGTGGGAAGAACTATGCGCAAAAAGTGACATCTCCAAAAGGAGAGACTTTCATGGCAAGAGCTTAGGAATCAGGGTTACTGTACATTTCAGTTCAACCGCAGACCACAGCTGGGAAATGGAGTAAGTTTCTCTCCATTTTTCTTAGAAATATTTCAGGTTGCATCTTTTTCCTAATCTGCACCAAACTGACACAGATTCTTCCACAAAACCCACATTCCAACAGTCTGGACACCTTCCACACAGGTAGATGCAGCCTGGAACACTCGACTTACCCTTCTCCGAGCCCTTTTTCAAGCAGCTAATAACCACAATCTGTAGGGGGATACATATGTCTGAGACAATGTTTGCATCGGCTAAACCTGTACCACTGATGGTTATTGCAAGCCTTGTGCAGCCTGACCCCCATTCCCCTGCAGAGGAATGAGCTCTGCAGAACTGCAAAACAAAGTTTTCATTAATTATTTGCTATTAATTCAGGATAAGAACATGCTTTTCCAGAGCTGTTCTTAGGAATTGTTTTCCTTCTCATTTTATTGCCATCTGTATAAACAGCCATGCTAGAATTTTCCAAAAGAAAAAACCAACCAGTGTAACCAAATAGGAGAGTCAGAAGTCTGTGCTGTATCAGCGAGTAGTGGTCCTGGCACAGTCCAGACTGAAGATGCAGCCAGCTGCAGGCTCTGACTTGCACCTTGACAGTTCCCCAGGCAGATGGACAGCAATGAGAGGGTCTAAACGTGTTCAGTGTTTCAGTGTAAAGCAGGGCTTGGCACTGAAAAGGACAGCTTGACCCTGGAAAAAGTAGTGTCAGCAAAGGTCCAATGCAGCCCACCTTGGACTTGAAGTCCAGTCACTACAGGAAATGCATTTTCACAGCCATCACTTATGGTCATCAGCATCACACATTCAGTGTAAGAAGCACAGAGATCGCAAAAAATCACCTAAGATCAGTTCCTGGGCTTTCAGTAGACCTGATTCATCTCTAGCATATCTACCGGCTATTTGTTATATCTAACACTATACAGCTGAACACAGAACTGGTTACACCTTCATGCCTAGTTAGGGTGCCCTGTTTCATAGCAGGGTCCAGCTCCCACCATCCCTCACACAACGTACGTACTAACCGCCATTTAACCATCCCGCATTTTCCACCCCATTCCTGGTAGAGACAGTGTCAGCACATCTTTGTATCCAAGGACGCAACTGCAACCTCAGCCTACTCCAAGAAACTCCACTTCTTTGTTACAACCACACTTTGTACAAGAAGCAACACATCAGCCAGGAAGCCTCCAGCTCCGGCCAAAACCACATCATTGGGACTCACACACTCTTCTGCCACTCTGCTGCAGCCCTCCTGTCAGTACAACAGCAAAGTTGCTTTCCAGCTCTCTGCTGACACCTACCTACTTCTCCATCAAATTCCCAACATGAATTTTTCCTGTGCTTCCCAATGTATCCAGTACTGCTGACTGTTGATAGTAACAGGACAAACTGTTACAGTGACTGAAGGCAGGCTATGGCATGCATCTTCCAAGTGCAGCAGAGACACGGATGTGTGACAAATCTGAGCATAATATGTAGAATAAATGATGTATCTATTATAATTACATAATAAAACTTTGGTAACTAAAGGCCAGGTTCCTTCCCAAGCATGCAATCTGGTCTATTTTCTATATAGGAACTATCCATAAATTCCCAGCTCAGCCCACAGATGAGTAAAATTTAACTTATACAATAGCAGATGCTGGGGCTTTTTTTAATTTATTTTTTTTTAGGGATTTCACAACAGCACAATGTAATGTAGAGACAAATTACTGTCATGCTAAATCTGCTTTCTGATCCCACCCCCCCGCTGCACATTCCTCAGATAAGGTGACATTTATTATTTCAGTAAAACGGTGATGTTACATACGCCTCTGTGTACACAGTGGGATAATAAATTTGAATTATTTCTAGATGCTCTGATACAGACAAATGTTTGAGAGCAAGTTCTAAAGTTAACTTTCATTCTCCCTAAAGTTTTTACTAAATTCGAAGTTTACTTGGCAGCTGCACTTCCCTAAACCTGTCCAGCGTCTCCTAAAGCTCTTTACTGTGTCAAAATCCAGGACGTGAACTACCTGTGTTTTAATCTCTCTTACATTCCAGCCTTTCAAAGAAAAGTCTGTAAGAAAGTTGTTTCTAATCTATCACCAACTGATCATCGTTGTCCTGAGGCTACCCTGAAGCCTGTAATCTTTAGACTAGAGACCAGTAGAATATTTTCAGTTGGAAGGGCGCTATGGTAATTATCTGGTCCAACTGCCTGACCACGACAGGGCTGACCAAAAGTTACAGCACGTTGTTATGGGCCTTGTTCAAATGCCTTTTAAACTCTGACAGGCTTGGGACATTGACCACCTCTCTAAGAATCCTCCTCCAGGGTTTGATGACCCTCTTGGTAAAGAAACACTTCCAAAAGTCCAGTCTAAACTTCCCTGACACAGCTTTGAGCCATTCCCAGGAGTCCTGCATCTGGATCAGAGGAAAAAGAGACCAGCACCTCTCTCTCCACCTCCCCTTCTCAGGAGGCTGTAGAGAGCAGCCTTCTTCTCTCTAAACCAAACAAAAACAGACAAACCCAGGCCTTCAGCTGCTCCTTGCAGGACACGTCTTCCAGCCTTCCTCTGGACATGTTCAAGGACCTCCACATCCTTATCCAACTATGGGGCCCAGAGCTGCACACAGTATTCGAGGTAAGGACTCACCAGCACCGAATACAGCTACACTGAAAGACACATTTGCAGAGCTACCCCTCACAAATTTTATTAACTTCTAATTCATCCATCCTTACTCCCCCCTTTGTTTGTCCTTATTGATGGATGATGTTAAATTAAGATTTCCTTTCAATCTAGATTGCAAAATAACATTTATATGACTGGCTGAATGAGAGCCGAGGTTCTTCCCAGATAAAAGGTGACATAAAAACATAACAGCAATTTCATCTGACAAAAATGCATGATTTTAACAGAAATGGGTGACTAGTAACTCATTGTGTCTTATTCCTGTGGTTGTTTTAGCAACAGTATGTGTGTAATCCCAGACAGCCTAGAAAAGGTACTTACAAAAGGGTGCATGTTTCAGCATCTCATCAAAAATGTAATCACTCATAATTCAAATTTGAATATAGTTTTCCAAGCTACACTAATTAACATCCCCTTTTTTCTTTTTTTACAGCAGAGAAGAAAACGAGGAATATTTCCAAGTCATTTGCTAAAAACAGCTCCTGGGGCAGATTTTTGCATTCGTTTATATGCCTAAAGACACCTACCGGAATTTTCCACCATTACACGCCAGAGTGCTTTTAAAACCAGACAACTATTTGTATCGTTGGGCAATTAAATGCCTCCAAACTCCAGCTCTCCATCCTGCAGCACATGCTAACTTGGAGAAATTCCATCACCCAAACACTTGCGTATAAAAATGTCCCGTAAGAGCTTATGAGCAACACCATAAAACGCACTGAAGTAGTAGCAACATTTGGCAGTAACCTACTGAGTAGGACTATCAGAAAGAAAGAGGTATGTACACATCACGCTAGTGTTTATGTACTTGCTAACAGTGTGTTTTCTTACCCTTGAGAGCACCATCCCCAAACTGGCACTTCTGCCATGTTAAAGTACTTCAAGAACATCTAACAGAAGTATCAGCCATATCACATTGTTTTGTCCTTCTGGTAATTAGTTCCTCAAGGACAGAAGGAGATCTGACCGGCAGAATGCTATATTAAAAATGAGCAAAGCCTCTGCTTTTACCAGCAGGAGTTTCAAGACACATTATCTCCAACAGTGGGAAAGATCTTTTTTTTTGGGGGGCAGGAGGTTAAGGTCTCTGAATCTGGAATCATCCTATAGCAATCACAAACTGTATTTTAGACCATTTATGCACAAGTTTTATGCAAGGCTTGGGGATAAACCTGTAACTATTTGTACATTAACCCATGGAAGCTACACGGTGAGCACAAGCCTGCTCATAAGGTTATGGTTTGAATTCTGTTTTCCCCAGTTTGCTGCTGGAAGTTGGAAGCACATTATTTTGTCTATTTAGGAAAGTTTTCCATTGCTGTGAGCTCCTGCTGTTCAAATGAGAAAACTTTAGTTTCTTCAACAGAAATGACAAGCCTATAATTTTGACAGGGAGGCCTCTAAGGTACTGCAAAACCAACAATCAGCCCATTTTTAACAGGTGCAACAGTAAGGTTTGGTCCTTCTGCTTCAGCCTCCTAAATACAATTTAGTGCCTGAGAATATGAAGTGAATTTGAAAAGTAAGTGAGAGTCATTTCACATATTTGTTCTATTCAAGTGAAGTAAAACAGGAGAAACAATTATGTTGACATTATGATAAACATGTTGACATTAAAGAGGCTATAAATACCAATTTGTAACAACATTATTATATAATTATAGCTACATTATCCATGTAGCTAATCCTAGCTGAAGCTAGTATGACATACACAAATACATGTGCACAGAGAACCGTGTGCATGCACAGATTCACAGTCCAGTTCAAGCTGAAAAAAACATGGTTTTAAAACTGGGGCTCCTCATGGAAGGTCAGCAACGATCTGATGACTTTTACTATTGTGTCAAAACTTTACCTGTGCTGCAAGTCCAGGATTCAGTGTAACTTTGAGCAACGCACAGGAAGGCAGCCTTTGTAGAGAACCTGGGTAATATATTTTGCTGGTAAATAGATTTTTTACAATAGAAATATTGCAGCTTCATTATGTAGCTGCAGGTACTACATGTAGCATATGTATCAGAATAGAAAATGCTGCATTTCAGTGCATCAGGCAAGCTATGTTCATTTTAAATATTAAATAGGCATAAAGCAAGACTTAACCCTGCAAGTCCTCTAGTGGAGGATCCTTAATTGCTTAACAGTTCAGTTAGATAAGCCTGGTCCCAAAGAGCTATAAGTCCAGGGCATTCCAGTTGTACTGAATATGTGTTTACAAAGCAGATCACCACTGTCCTTTTGTCAAATCAGAAAACTCTTTTAAACTGGGAACCTCATAAGAAGTATTTATTTTCCCTTCAGAAATACACTAGGCTGATAAACAGAAAAGTACATCTTAGCACAGGACAGATGACAATGGCAATTGTCAACTCCGGAACACATTTTTATTTCTTTTAGAGATTTCTGGTATTTTACATTACTGTTGAGGCTACATTCAAATAAATTTCTAGGTTAAATTCTGCCTCACTCTCATTCTAAGTCATTTAGTGAAACCGGCACAAAACTTGCCCATATAAATTATAGCAGATATCTCAAAACCAAACTCGAGCTGTGGTGTTGTATCTTAAGAAGACACAGTCAAAAAATCGTAATACCCAAGATACCCCATAACTTCTGGAAGCCAAAGCTGCTATATTATCGCAGGCCAAAATTTTGCTTTCTTCATAAGTACACTGCCTTGTTATTCTAGTGTCTCTGCCATAGCTTTTATTTAAATAACATCTTGTATCAGGACAAATACATAGAACACAAGAACTACAGAGACAATGCAACACAAGAAACTAAGTCAAGTTTTTAATCATACAATTTCACTGTACAAAAGCAAGATGTCACAGACTTGTGGATAAATCTATATTACAACATAACATCCTGCTGTGCCTCAGTTCTGTAGCATCCCTGAAGACATCCTCTTGCATAGAACTGATTTTACGCTATTTAGGGACAGCAAAGAATTATTCAGTGGAAGTTTTTGATTCAGGGTGGATTATTTGCTTTTGATGATGGCTTACATTAGGATAGTTTTGGAGATACAAATAAAGGACTCTGTTTTCCAAAGTGAGTGTTTCTTTTGAGTACCTTCATTTTGAGTTATTCTGTGTGAGAAACATGAGACTGGATTTTCAAAGTGATACACACTTTCAGCTCCAGGAAAATTGCCTAGAATTATAGGTACTCAGCAACTATGAAGTCAAAGCCTATGTTTAGACACAGTGTTTTTAAGAACAGAAGCACACAAAATGTCCCTTCACATTGCTTTGGTTTATAAACATAACTAAATTAAATAACTTGTTTGCGTGTGCTCATGTCTGTATGCATACACATATGCATCCCTGACACATCGACTTTTAAATGTGAGCAACTTTAGTCAATGCTGCAGAACTCTTGATGAGGTATAAAACTGAATTACCCACAGGTAAATTTAAGCATGTCCATAAATAAGCATATATATTGAACAAAACTGTGCCTGCAAAAAATCAGGCACTGAGTTTTCTTGCTTTTGTAAGAGTCCATTAATATATTAATAGAGGTTTTACATATTTTATACACTCAAATATATACATATATCTTATCAGTAATGTGTGCTTACATACATAGGCACACATGAAAACACATGTGTACACTTACCATGCACACACTCACATTCCTTTATCTGCACACATTCAAGTGTTTAGTTTTAAAGAAAATGCCACCATTTAATGAACACTGGAATTGATTCCAGATTCTCCAGGATTTTAGAATTATAGAAAAAGGTAATTTACATCTGTCATTGCATATGAAAAAAAAATAAAATCTGGACTTTGCAGCCAAATTAAAACAAAAAGAAAGACCACACACCCACTTCATGCTACCAGCTTTCCAATTAGGAATCAAGATACTGGAATGAATCTGGTATAAATGTGATAAGCAATGGCAGCATTTTGTACAAGTATTTTTTACAATAAATGTGAATCTTTTGGAAGATAAATTAGTACCAATTCAGGGTGAGCAAAAAGTCCTTTCCTAGAATGGTCACTGCTGAGCCCCTTTCTTCTTCTGCTCTAGCTCTTGCAAGCGTTCCTCCCGGCACTGGGCATGCTGTGTTCCCACCTTGTGGGCTGTCTCCGTGGCTGCAATGTCAATCTGTGCATATCGGGATGATCCACTCCCTGAAATACCAAATGAAAACCTGTCAAACATGATACCCCTCACATACTCCTGGGTAGAACTGACCCAGAGCCTTCATCAGCCGGCTACTAGTCCATAAATGAACTCCTAGTGCAAGAAAAGAAAACACTTTTGGTAGGGCAGTTGGCAAGGATTCTTCTTTGTCTGGATTAGGCATGTGAATGTCTAAGATCAGCCATCTTCAACTTCAGAGAGAATGACAATTTAGTTCTATAACTGACAATAAGGGAAATAAAAGCTGCTTAGTCTGTTCAGGAGTAAAACAGTTCTGCATAGGCACAGACACGCAATTCCAGAAGCTGGAAAAACTTTAGTATGAAAAAATAAAGTATTATGGTCATTAAAGGCACCTTTGAAGTGATACAAGTTGAACTTAGGAGAGTAGTTGTCATTTAAGAAAGTTTATGTCAATTTATGGAATTTGTCTCTTCATACTTAATGCCTTGGTTCTCTGTCTTTGAAATGAAGGTAAAACATCACTTTTATATCTCAACAGGATGTTGTACGGAGAGCTACACTAAATTTTGGGAAAAGCTTAGAATTACTTAACTAATACCACATAAACATAAAAAATATGAGAAAAGTGCTGCATTTAAAAGTTCATAAAATTGCTGAAATTAAAAGTATAACAATTAAAATCTCAATAGCTAAACACTATACAGAGAAACTCATCAATATCAAAGGTGAGCAAGTAAATGTCAGATCCTTTTACATACTGTAGAGGCGATAAAGTTCCTGTGGTGCGCATAAAGAATTTGCTGGGGAAGACAGTCTGGGTTATTCCTGCTTCAGGTAAAGGCAAACCCACTTGTGGGATTGCTTTTTGCTCAGGACCTGGATACACTTGGTGTGTAACGCCTGAAGACTGGGAAGTCTGATGTGTACCTCAGGGGGATTTAATTCTTGGGGGGAAACAGCCAATGAATGAAATTGCATGTTGTTGCCTGCTATATAAAACTTTTATAGCCCACCAACTAGATGTCTTCAGGTTACCAGCAACTGACCCTGACTTTCTTCCAATCATCACCCCAACAAAAAATGAACTTTGATGAAACCAGACAAGCTTTCTGGAAGGAGGAAGGCATCTCTAACTGACAATACATGGTAGCTATATTGCCTGTATATGTGCTAATTGTCCAAGTTAAGCATTAGAACTAAAATACCTAGATACAGACAAATTAATATCTGGCTGCTTCTCTGTAGTGCTTTCACACATCCTCATGGAGAGCAGATAGAACACTGTGTTCTTTTCTTAAGCATTTGCTGCATGGCTCCAGAGGCAGTATCTTCAGGAGCAAGCCCTGTACACCTACACCCACAGCCTTGTTTCTGAAGCCAATCAAGAAAAAACTTAAGTGTAGTTCTAATATGTGCAATGAAAATCTTGAGAACACGAAGCAAATTACTGTCTGTCAAACTGCACAGACACAGAAATGCTCACTTCAGAAGGAGTGCATATACAATGCATCTGTCAGAGGGATATGTCGTCTTATAGAACCTCACAACTTCAAAAACTTTTCCAAAAGAGTTGGCAATTACAAGAACTGCCTCAGAATCATGTCAGGGTTCAACTCCTCTGTTAGCAAAAGCCTATGAGTAGATGAGAAATTCAGACTCCCCATGCCCTATATATTCTGCATTACTGCATCCCTTGCTGTTTATCACAGTATTATAGACTTCCTTACCTCTTATGCTTGTGCTGTGCTCTTGAAGTTCCAGTTCCATGTAATGAAGCTGTTTTTTGGAAGTAGGGCTGACAGGAATATTAACATAGGTGGCTGCCTCACTGAGGGGTCGATCTGATGTAGGGACATCAGCTGAATAACCTACTGCCCCTTCTAAAACAAGTAACATGTTATTATAGACACTGTTTGCAATGACCAATGATCCATTTCATAAAAACACACTGTTCCATCAAATGTTCTGAAAGCTATCATTCAGCAGCAACAACCCAGCTTGCCAAACAGTACATTTCTGTCATAAATGGAACACATAGAAGACTAAGGTTTCTACCTAAAAAGATCCTGAGAGACTGATCAAGTCAGGATCTACACAGAAGACCACAGACCACAGCCACTATTGTCATTATGTTGTGACAGAAAGCAAACAATACAGAAGCAATGTATGCAACTCTACTTCACAGGGCTTTCAACTCTTAACTCAGGTTAGTAAAGCCTTATATGAAGCAATCTCTTCTGGAAAGATGTGACCTATTGTATCATCTGCAAAAGAGCAACCAAAATCAGAAGTTCGGAAAGTATGCCCTGAAAACAGGGACTAAAGAACTGTTGCAAGGAAGGGGAAGGCAAGCTTGAGGAGACAACATTAACATCCCCTGAACTGAGCTGAAAAAGGTAGGAACAATGCCTGTGGAGACAGACCAAGTAACAAAAGAGTTTAATTACAAGAATAAGGTAGATTAGACAGTGGGAAAACCTTTCTAGCAGTAAAGATCACAAGAACACAAGAGGAAATCCCACAGAGGCTGAAGTATTTCTAGAAATTTAAAAACAGAAATAGATTAACACCTACCAGGAAACAGGAAACAGGTCTCTATAAAGTGATTCTGACTTAAACACAACTTTTTGTGTAGTGGATGAATTCTCAAGACCTCTTCTAGCCCTTCTTTCAATTATTGTAATCTCATCAAATGTGAAACTAAGAAAGGAGGCAGAAGGTTAATGCTCTGCTCACTGACCGAACAGGCATTCCAGCTTTCAATCCCTTCTGGGTATCAGACACTTACATGTAGCTTTTCAATCCATGAATACCAAGGGACTTCCCAGAATTACCTGAGCTGCAGGAGACCCAAATACAAACCTGTATTCCTTCTGGGCTTGGACAAGGCTTTGAGTCACATTCTCATTGTCCTACTCAGCAGGCTCTTAATCACCTGCCTGTCCAGTCCAATGGAAGTTCTTAACCTGAAAACACTTTCTGCTGTTAATTTGGGACAGAACAGTGCAGAAGAAAAATTGTACCAATTTCAGCACAGGAAAGAAAGTCTTCTTCTATCCAACCAACAGCAGATGCAAACAACCATTAAAGGGAACCTTTTCTTCTCCTTGGAGTGTATTATGAATAGCAGAGAGAGATAGCTTGTACAAGACTGGGCAACAGGAAGAGTTGTCAGAGGCTACAGCAGATAGCAGAATAATTGAATCTCTCCAGACTTAAGCTATTTAAATCAAAGGAGCCTATTATGCAGCCCAAAATTTTAAAAGCATAGAAAGTTGGCAATTTTTCTGACAGATTTTCATAAAGAAAACATAAGAACATCCATGAAGTAACCAATCATTTTTCTGACAGTCAGGCTTAAAGTTGCTGTTCCAAAGCCAGATGTTAAGAACAGAATGAAAATGGGGGAAAAAAAAAGGGGAGAAAAAAGACAACACAGAAGAAATGTCTGTATTGGCATGGAACATAATTCTCAGAAAATGTTCTCAATTATTCTGTCTAATGTATTTTGAAGGAATTTGGCCTGACTGTGCCAAAAGGGATTCAGCAGAGCCACAGCACTGAAAACCTGCATCCCAAATTAGAATCATAGGATAGTTAGGGCTGGAAAGGACCTTAAGATCATCCAGTTCCACCCCCCTGCCATGGGCAGGGACACCTCCCACTAAACCATGTCACCCAAGTCTCCGTCCAACCTGGACTTGAACATCACCAGGGATGCAGCATTCACAACTTCCCTGGGCAACCTGTTCCAGTGCCTCATCACCCTTACAGTAAAGAACTTCTTCCCTATATCTGATCTAAACTTCCCCTGCTTAAGTTTTAACCCATTACCCCTCGTTCTATCACTGCAGTCCCTAATGAAGTTCCTCCCCAGCAGTTGTTAAAGTTGTGAGCAAATGACAATCTTAAGGACTGATACAGAGTCATGAACAGTCATGAAGGAAAAGATAATTTTTGAAGTCTTTCTATATGCTGTTAAATTGATGCAGCAGGAGTTAAGTGAAGTGTCCTCAATGCTAGCTAGCATGAAAGCTAGCAAACTTCTCTATAAAGCTAACTAGTTGAAAGGTTTCAGGAAGCTGGATGTCATACCTGCTGCAGACAAGCCAAGTGATCTTCCTAAGAACTAAAAAAACACACATGGAGAATAACATTAATTGGTAGAGCGTTGTGCAAGAAAAGCACAAGAAACACAAGGAACAAAAAACCCTCAAAGGAAAACAAGCAAGCAACCTAAAAAAAACCCCAACCACCAAAACCAACAAACCAAGAACAAAGTTGGGCAAGCTGAAATGGAAGGAAAGGAAAAGTCTCCTTTTGTGCAGTCAGTACTGTCCTAATAGAAAATATGCTTTCTTTATGAGCATAGAAATACTTGGATTTTCATTTTTTCTTTCACCAAAAAAACACACACACAAAAAAGAAAAAATCACCAAAAGTCATTACAGACAAAAAAATTGGCTTATATTTGTTTGAAGATAAAGGTTTATTTGAAAAGCACAAGACAGTCAAAAGCTCCTGCTAAGAAATCAAGTCACACCAAGAGCCACCAAAAAAGTGCTTTCAGCAGTCTTTTCTGGGTGGTCACAGGTAGAAGATGTTTACAAGAGGGATCAGAGGACATGAGATCATTACAGATGAAGAATTTGAAAGAAAAACAGACCAAGTGCATGCTTACAACATTCTGAAAGAATTGGTAGAATATCATGATTGCTTAAAAGGAAAGCGGTAAAAGGTAGGAAGAAAAAAAAGATAATTAATCAAGTAACAGAAGAATAAAAAAGAAAATGCAGTGGCGCTGAAATAAGAGGGGAAAAGAAAGGAAAAGATAGTAAAATATGGGAGGGAAGAAGTAAATTAATTTTGAAACTGGTGGTTTAGCCTTTCTTTCAGTAACTGTTAGTTATTCATATTTTCTACCTTATGTAGACACCATCCTCAGAAATGTGCAATAAATAATGCAGGAAGAAAGCCAATGCCATAGCACAGCCCCAAGATTAGTATGCGTGTGTGTGTGCCTGTGTAAGCATGCCTGTAAAACTGACATGTTCAAAGGACAACATTTCAGAAATAAACATTTAGAAGAGATCACAACAAAAAAGGGAAAGGAAAAAGCAACAGTGTCCCTTTATGCAACTGGCTGCAAAGATCTGTACTCACCAGGTTCCTCAAGGCTAGTAGGAGTTCCAGGTTCTGAAGGAAGTGTTAGCATCTCATAGCCACCTTTAGGACCTAGAATACAGGAACACTGTCAATGGTTTTGGACTTAGTAATTTGCAAGATGAAAACAAGCATATGATTTTCTAGTTTTGACTTGTAACCTTCTAATCTGAATAATCTTAGAAAGTATAAACAGTGGCTAGTGTTGACTTTTCTGCAGTGGTGAGGTCAGCATTTTCTAATGAGTATAATATAAGGAAATAAACATTAGGTCATTTTTACAGGTATTCACACTGAAGGCCACTGAAGTCAACAGTGTGTTTTGCTGTACATCAAATTGGGAGCAAAGCTGTCTTGAATGCATGAATCAGGGAGAAGTGAGTGGGTGATCTCAGGAGCATCTGGAAGACTCTTGTTAAAATTCCACCTCCAGCATGATGGATAACTCCTTGATTTCTGACACAGCTGTGTAGGAAATTATTAAACTAGCCCTTCCAAAGGTAACTTTGCTTTCCAAGTGCAAATCAGCACTTTACAAGAGGCCAGGTTGCACAACACCATCAGTCCTTCCAGAGCACTAAGCTGAAAAGAGATGCCCATGGTCGTCTCAAAATTCCAGTCTCCACCCAAGTTCAAACAAGGCAAGCAAAAATGCTACATCCATGGAAAGAACATATTTAGATTAATTTTGAACTATAAGCACTCATAAATTAATCTGCTGGTGTTGAGTTTTTCTCCATTGTCATGAAGAAGTATCTTTAAATGGGGTGGGGGGTTTTTCCCCACCATGTCATTGCTAGGGTACCGGATTTCTCATGGCCTGAGGTGAGATTTTTCTGGTGGGTGTCCTTTGTTAAAGAGCTGGCAGTATTTAACTACTGTGAATAAGATTACTGCCTATGCTCTGACACTTATCTCATCTGTCACTGCCTCTTCTAAACTTATCCCATCTGTCAATGCCTTTCTAACTAAAACCCTGCAAAGCAAAAAACCCAAAGAAATATGCAAGTTTTACAATAGAGAACCAAGTCACACGTTACCTTTAACATTTTCTGAAGTTTAAAATAATTTAAGTTTAATTTAGCTTAAATTTACATGCACACACATACTTCATAACCACTCATACTTACCAGCTTGGAGACTGTGCCCTCTATGCACTTTCAAAGACCCAGAACCTGCCATGACAGAAGCACCACCTGTTTTCAGAGAGAGATATTCACATTAAATCTAAATACCTGATGCTATTATTAGGTATCATCTGCTGCAGATCATCATTTTTAGCAGGTGTTTCTGAAACATCAAGAAAAATTTCAATAAGAATTACAAGTCATTGGTCTTCCTTTCCAACCCTTACTATTCTGTGATTCTATGATTCACTTAAGCAATTTTTTTCTCTAAATTCTTTATCCTGAGATTGTGACATTATGATCTGATGCTGTTTTCTTTCTTTAGAAAGACAGGATACCACTTATAAAACTTCAGGATATTGGCTTCCCTGGGTTTGGTGAGTACTACCTTTCTCACAGAGGCAGTTGTCTTCAACTGAGAAGTAAAATAGCAATGAAAACTGAGTGGGGATTTGCCTTTCCAATCCATAACATAGCTTCAGCAGCCACAGTGTCTTTAAATGTTCACTAAAATCTCATCACACTGGATTCAAACCTTGACAAAGTTAATGGGAAGGATTATATCACACTTCAGTAGTCCACTGTCCAGTTTTAGACCTGCATGAACTGGGGCAGGGTGAAGGGTAGGCAAAGGATCTTGCTTCCATGGGATTTGACTCTATGTCGTAGTTGATTCTTGTGAAATACCATTCCAAGTGTAACAGCCAGGAAAGCTTTACTGAGGGCATGTCAGTCTTCTTCGAGATGTCACAGTCAGTCTCCTTTCTCCAGCCCTATTCAGATCAGCGGAAAGCTGTCCCAGGTATAGTAGGAGATGCAGAAGTTTGAGGAAACAAGAACTAGCTATTCAGAAGCCTATAGAGCGGTACACATCTAGTGTGGTTTGTCTACATATGCACATCCCTTCTTTATTTAAGCAGCAAGTAATCAGCATTATACCTACCTGTTTGGTTAGCAATACCGCTATCCAGCCATGAGTGTCTACTTTCTACTGTTGTCATTGTGAGCACCTTAATCAAGGTGAGTGACATTTACTTCCTCACAGTAACAATTTTGAGGGAACTTCTTGTGCAAGTAAGTGGTACTTAACAGAAATAAGGTAGGAGGCTGCAAGTATGAGTAACCCTGCCACTGGTGACAGGGCAGCTGTGCCTATGCTGCTGAGTGTTAGGGATCAGGTATAAAATTAACACTCTCTTCTAAACTGGTGAATAGTCTCTGAGCACGTGAGACACTTCTCTGCAAATTGTTTCTAAAATAGTGTCCAAAAATTGCCATAATTCTTATGCAACATGAAGAAATTCTAGAAGAGAAATAGAAGTCTCAAATACCTAAGAAAATGGCATGGCCTAGGAAGCTAAAGAAAATGGCAATTTCTGACTTTTTTCCACTGTATAAAGTATGCATTCATACTTTTCTCCCTCTAAATCTAATAATTTTAAAGCTTATAAGACTATTCCTAAACTTTTATGAAATAAACCTAAATAAACTCCACAGATTATTTCACCAAGGACAATGAATTAAAGAAAAATAATGAACACCTATTTCAAAGCATACAACTGAACTGAAAACTTTGGTTTGTAGTGTTTGCATACACAAGAAAAAAAGCATATATAGGGTAATCCAAGGCTACACAAACACTTTTCAAGCATATCATACCGAGAAACTGATTTTGCAATTTAACAAATGGGATCAGAGTGTACAACCTTCACATAGTGAGTAGTTCATCTCTAAAAACTGACTGCTGATAAATAGGACAGACCTGGACTGACTGATTTACTTATATTTTCACTGTGACAGGTTTTGCTTTCTCTTACATCATAGCATCCTGTCTCTGCCTCATTAGGAACATCAGAATGCGCTTTATGCAACTAAAAGCCTTACCTTACTTGAAGAAAGACTGCAGCTTTTTGCTAATTGCAGCTTCATCATAGAACTAGTGTGGGGTGTTTTGTGGGGTTTTTTCTTCCTCAAAAGCTTGATGTAATCCAGCAGAAATCGTTCCAGAGGAAATATGACTATGCAAGCATCATTTTTAAGATTTGTGTGAAGCCCATAGGACAGGACAGGAGATTTAAAACAGTGAGGTATTTCAGTCCACTTATGGCCAAGCTGAAGTTTTCCCAATTGGAGCTCATTTGACAGAATTATGTCAATGATTCAGGATTTGACCTGTTGCATTTTCCTCATTTTCAAATCTGGCAACTAAAAAATACTTACACAGTCAAATCTCTCATGGAATTTTTTTGAAGCATTGAATTGCGTTGTATAAACACATGCCAACAGATATCAACCTAGATATTTTCTTCTTTCATCTTTACAGCTACCACATAAGCTGGTTCACTTCTCATTTATGAATCCTAGGATAAAACTTGCAGGAATGGAAAAGCAAGTTTGCAAGATAGATTTTAGAACATATAAAGCATTCAGCAAGAGACAGATGCTCCCTTCCATCATTCTTTTAATCTTACAAGGGATTGTTAAGAGTAATTTCTTTCAGTTTCCCCTGCCATCCAGTTCTGTGTGGCTGACTCGCTTAATTCTTTGTTAAAACTGAGTAGCTCATCAAGAGAGTTATTTCTGTTCTTTCCTCGATGTGTAAGAGGAAGAAGATATTCAAAATGTGACAAAGTGAAAATAAGCTGCAGAATGTTTTGCATTCCTACATATGATTAGACTCAAATGTCTGATGTAGCTCAATGAAGACGAGCACTATTTGAAACATTTTTTCTAACTCCTTAGTTATTTCTTTATGCCCACTCATTAAAAATAAGCACAGTTTAGAGCACATATGCTACAAGAAAGAGCCACCAAAAACCTAAAAAATGAGAGGGAAGCTGGAATATTATGAACTTATCCCAGACAGTTTACACTTTCAAATACAGTCACCTAGACACATGCAACATTACATTGCCTTTACTTCTTACTGCTTAGCCTCTACTTTGACTTCACAGAGTAGGTCACAAACTCTGTAGGTCTGGGCTATTAAATGTACTGATAAGGAGTCAGAACAGAAAAAACCCACTATGTTCTACAATAAAATATTGTTGAATTAAAACTAACTCTATTATGAAGTACTTTGATCCACTCAGCCAAGCAACATTTCCATGTCCTCCTTTCAAAGGAGACACCTTGCTTAAAAGAGCATCCAAAGCCTAGAACTACTGACTGATGGGAAAAATACTGCAAGTACAGAGGTATTTTCACGTAAATGTAGTAAAAGACTTCCTGGTGCTGTATAATTGCCCTGTAAATCTTCCCTAAGTTTGTTATGCTTCAGTTTTCAAAGTGATTTAATATATGTTTCTTCTATACAAATGGCATTATCTGCAAAACATAAATGCTAAAGGGGATGCTTAAAAATGCTTACTTGCTCTACAGATTTCACCATATTCAGAAATGCATCCTGTCTAACAGCCCATTTCAGAAGTAGTAGAATCACTCAAAACAAGAAATAGGTGCAAACACACTCATTGTTCAAATACTGCTCTACAAAGAGGCCTGTTTAGTATGCCTGAAAGAATCGCAGAAGACCTAACTACCTCTAGCTATTTATTCATCTTCCCATGCTGTAGGGCCACACCAGCCCAGCCTCCCTTCCTTAAAAATGCAGAATTATTAAGCTAGAATCATTTCCATTTTCCTGTACCAGGGCACTCAGTGTCTGTCATTTGAAAAATATACCTAAAGATGCTTTACATACATTTACTCCAAAAATCTTTATGCATCTGAAGCTCAGGATCTGCACTGGCCAAGAATGAAGGTCACATATTGTGTTTCCTTAATAGAAAAAAAACAAAACAAAACAAACCTGAAATTATCACTATGTTTGCAAACAAGGTTCCTCACTTTGTGTTCTAGAAAGCTGGTGTGTGTAATTTCCTGAGATTTCAGCTTCAGAAAAGGCATGGAGAAGCAAATCAGGAATACAGAAAAGACAGGACTTCTAGTCCTGTGGCATGGTCACTATGTCATGGACTTACCACCGCCTGTCACTCAGAACAGGCAACAGGAATCTGCTGGATCTACTAAGCCCAGAGGATGAGGCAGCAACACTTGAATCATTCACTAGGAAATGGTTTCACCACGGTGACTTTTTTTTCCCCTCCTGTTGGGCCCCTGGTAATTCAAGATGCCAACTAAGGCCAAGGTTTACCTTGTAAATGCAATAGGTATTTTCATCAGCTTCCCTTTTCTGAGCTCCTATGTTTCTTCCCAACAGAATTGAGTGCACTTATAAAATAAAGCACAATCAAGAAAAAACATGCCATATTGTAGGAGGGTTTTAGTAATCAGTTTCTCATTATAATAATGCTCTTCTATTACAGTGTTTAGCCCTATGACGCATGACATATTTATGATGGACACTGTCCAGCACATAGTCCTTTCCTGGCTCAATCACAGTATACTTTGTATTCCTACATCTGAAGAGTTGACAACACATTTCCTGAAAGAAAAATATGAATTATAAATTATTTTAAACCTAAACAACAGCAACACAGTAATGCCCAGATTCTTCTTTCTCACTGCTCTTAAGTAATTCCTTGAAAGCTTACTCCTAAGCATGAAATAGAGGTATCAGGCTGCATAGGTTTACAATAAATATTTTTAAAATGCATAAAAGCCTATTTTTACATCACAAAAGTTAAGCTGTCAGGCAGCTGTGCTCATTTTCAGCACCCATCACCTGTTATATACTTAATTTCATACCTGCCTACTTTGACTCCCCATCTGCCTAAGAAAAATTTAATAGAGATACCCATGTTCATAATCAGCATTCAGTTGACATTTCAGCAAGGGCGTACGAGGGCATGCAGTGATAGGACAAGGGGTAATGGCTTTAAACTGAAAGAGGGTAGATTTAGATTGGATATTAGTTAAAAATTCTTCCCTGTGATGGTGCTGAGGCGCTGGCAAAGGGTGCCCAGGGAAGCTGCGGCTGCCCCATCCCTGGCAGTGTTTAAGGTCAGGTTGGACAGGACTTGGAGCAACCTGGTTTAGTGGAAGGTGTCCCTGTCCATGGCAGGGGGTTGGAACTGAATGAGCTTTAAGATCCCTTTCAACACAAATCATTGCAGGATTCTATGATTGTGTAGGTTTGGTATTACAAGTAAAGGGGCTGTCAGATAACAAGAGTGTCCGTTACAATCCTAATGAATTTGCTTCTCTGGAATATGAAAATAATGGGACTGGACAGATGGAAAAAAAAAAAAAAAAAAAAGAAATAATCTAAGAGTCACAAAATTTAACATAAATTTAACACATTAATTTGATATTAAAGTACACTGCTTCCATGAGAAGATATTTGTTAACTTATTTTCCCATCCAGCCAGTGATTTTTGTAATGCCAGAGCCTGCACCACAGAAGTACAAGGAGATCAGACCTCCCACTACAGAAGTTTAGTCTGACTGCTGAAATACCGTAAGTTGAGTCTGGATCCTGGGAAGGCCTAGGCAATCAGCTTCCCTATATCTAACAGGAAGGGACAAAAGGTTCTCACATATGGCACATAGAGCCTGCATGACATGCCTTCTCCATGGATTGCAGTGTCCCTAAGCAATCCTAAGTGTCCATTTCAGCTCTCAACTTAGCTCCTCCAAATAGGAGTCTTGGGATTCAGATACTTCAGTTCACTTGGAAGGGTTGGCATCTAAGGGCAGAAATAGTGGCATTTTTCCCCCTTCACACAATAACCTTATGGCCTAGACATCATTCATAAACCAGGAGATCTGTAACAGAGTTCTACTCAATGGAGAAAATACAAATATTTTGAAGGACAGCATGAAGACATAATCGTAGAATCATAGAATAGTTAGGGTTGGAAAGGACCTTAAGACCATCTAGTTCCAATCCCTATGCCATGATAAGTAAGAGCTGAAGGTTCCTATCTAAGCTGTTGCAATGAACTAAAACGGAGCACAAGATTTATAGAACAGACATAAATCACAGTGAGAAACACCACAACTGTTAGGAAATACATTCTAAATGTGAGAATAGCAAAGGACTTTGGATGATTTAAAGTTTTGATTAATGATTTTTATTGCAGAACATGCTAAACAATCACCTGTCTGACATACATACAAAAGTTTGCCCAAGCTCAGGTCAGAGGCTTGAGCTGGACAGCCCCTTCAGCCTGTTTTTCCCTACAGTACTTGATTTATATTACCAGAAAGATAATGACAAGCTTACGATTCTGTGAAGGAATGTGCTGGCTTTTGGCTGCACTTCTCAATACTGAATGTACATCTCATTCATGATCCCTTAATTCAAAACACATAAGTAACTTGTGAGAAAAGGACCTATGTACATATCTCTGAAACTGCATCCAGTAGATCATGCTACAGAATATCTTAAGCATTCATGAGAAACTCCGTGTATGTTTCATGAGAACTTCTTAGACCAAATGTACTAAACTAAACCTATGTGCCTCCAGAATCCATCAGTCTCAGAAATCAGGAAATGTGAATAACAATTTTGAACCCCTGTCTTGTTATGGTATTTTAAGGTCCATAATAACCATAAATGCAGTCTATTATACTTAAGAGCAGGCATTCCCACATCATAAAACCCCAAAGAATCCATTACCTTGTTCTGTAGTACAAAGTTATAACAGTGGGAATACTTTCCTCCTACAAGTGCAAGCAATCTAATTCAGTCTCTCTAATCAATCTTTACAAAGTTATTTATAACAAAGGCAACCAAATTATTTTAACCAGAATTAAATGATTCACCACAACTTGGGTTTTTTTCCATCTAGTAATACAATTCAGAATTGTTGCTGCATTTATGAACGCTTTTCAGCCTGCCATTAGAATTAGACACATTTCTCTGAAGTTGCTAAGTCTATTCCTGAGCATATGTAACTAACAGTAGAAATAGAATATCATCACCCACATTCACTACCAACAAACTGAAAAATATTTAATCAATCGATCCTGGCTCTTTATCTCCATTTCTTGCTACAGAACTGAGGCATTCAAGATGAAAAACATTGTACGAACATGTAGGCACTTACAGCACTGAAGAAGTGAGCTTGCATTCATACAGTGTATTTGAATGAAAATACAATACAGTACTTTCTGTGACAAAAAAAAAACGTGTTTATCACTAAGTGGACTGCTACACTAGAAAATATTATAAGTGTATATTGGGTCATTGTACAGTTATTCATGACTAGTGATATCTTGCCACGTACGTGCTCAAGACAGGTTTCAAATGCAGTTACTTCAAATTAGCATGCACTTTTGTTTCCTCAACAATGGATTAAAAGATCATAATAGAGAAACATAGGGAAGTTTTAATGCTGTTCCTTTAGTCCACCAGAGCTGCACGCAGTGACCTTCAGTTAGTGGCTTGGATTAAAGATGGCGGAAGCAAAACATTCAAAGCGTATAGTATTATTTTGAAAGCTCTGCAATGCCAAGTTTAAATATACTTCAAATGGTCACATATACAAAAGACTACTTTAAAATGAAATATCTAAGGATAAAAATACAAGGAGGCAGAGAAAACATGGGCTTGTGTTCTGAAAAAATAGTGTAGTATTGAAGAATAAAGTTCTAGAAGTATATGAGAACATTTGGGAGATGAAAACCCAACAAAGGTAGCTCTGACTTAGTCACTGGCTTTAGATGCTGCATTTGCCTGAGGCAAGTACTCAGTTCTTTTCTTAAACAATATTTCCCCAGTGTACCAGACATGAAAACCCACCCCCTTGAATTTCTTCAGTCTTGTATCTTCCCTTTCCATTGATCTTAAAATCTCTCTTGAATTTCTACGTTTTCAATTTGCTTACTGATAGGTTTTATCAAAACAGCTTTTTTATCCGCATGAATAGCCTGAGATTAAGTTTTTGTCAGATATTGTTTGAATCCACAACTAATTTGCCACTGAATTTAATGTAGAAATAACATTGTGCCCACCACTTGCAGCTATAGACCCAAGACCCTCTGTATTTACACACACTTTAATCATAAGTGCTTTGGTTGCCTTGGGTTTATTAGAGGAATAGAAATCTGAGTACCAGAAGGAAGGATAAAATTAGAGTTAATGATCCAATTTATGCTTCTACTTACACCTCTATAAATCAAAAGTAATTCCACTGGCTCAAACGGAATAACTAGGAACAAGATCTGCTAAATGCTTCTGAGACAGACGAAGTAATATAGTTACTTATAACCTTCTCGAGAGACACCTCCTGATCCGAGGTATCTCACTGGATTTGTTCACACAAGTATCAATTGGCTTTACCTCTTCACATATTTACCCAGGTTTTTAAAAGTAATAAAGAAACCCAAGCACAAAGAGCTCTTTCTTGTCTATTTGGAGCAGGCAACTTGAGAAATTTAATGGTTCTGATGAATTATCAAGTAAGTAGTTTAAGGAATATAAAAACATTTAAGATACTAAACAATTTCTTTGTTTGGCTATCTCCAAGGCCTAAGACAGAGACAGTAAACAAAACCAAATTGTTATGAAATGTTATCTTTAAAGTAAAACTATGATACAAAAGGTGCCGGATCAGTTTGGCGACATTAGACAGACAGTTTCAGATGACCAACACATTCTACTGATAGGCAAGTTACAATGCAAAGGTATTCACCATGTTACCTTTTCCTAAATAATATTTCCAGACCGGATACTCAGCTTCCTCCCTTTACTAACTTTGCTGGTTAATCAGCAGTTCTACCGACATGAGAGAGGCATCTCCATGTTGCCTCTGGTAGGGATCTACTCCTGTGGGTTTGTGTTATTTAGAAAACTGGGTATACACACTGAACATTTAAATCACGTTCCCCCTTGGTGCTGATATAGCCTGAAAAGAACACTTTTTTGACATTTTTTGACTCTGTAAGTACAAAAAGCACTAAATAACTTTGAACCTCTTTAGATTACAAAAGGAAAGGAAAAACAAATATATTAATCTTTGAAACAAAAATTACTACAGATTACAATGTATTTCAAACTTGTCAATCATGAATTGCGGCAGCAAAACCAACCACAACCAGGATGCCTCTCAGTATAGTCTTTAGTTCTGCTTGCATAAATCTGTTTCTCTCATCACAATTTGAGTCTAAAACATTATTCTTTAACAAAGTAAATAACTAAATGGCTCCTACCTGGTGTAGCTGGTAAGACTCCAGACTGAAGTATTGCTGTTCCCTAAAGAAAACAGAAAATTTTAGAATGAAAAATCCCCTCAAGAAATGTAAATGAAACTTCAAGAAATATAGGACGAATGGCAGAGAAATCACTTCACCATCACAAAAGCTTAAAAAGTTGGTTTAAAATCCAGAACAGACAAAACGCTGCTCAGACCCGAAGGTGTTCAAAACATGTACAAGTTACCAAACCTTCATGTACCTTAGCAAAAGCTAACTAACTTGGCTTTGGATGCATTGCAAAAACTGTAGCAGGCATGGTGAAGCTTAGCATTATTAAATCAGTTCTGAATTAAACAGAAAAAGAAAATTCGATATTCAGAGGGATTTGATATCAAGTTGGTGTAACAGGATTAACAGATGTATATTAAGGCCATGTCTCTCTCTGCCTAAAATGGTAGGTGCTGTAGGCAGCCTGAATCCTGGTGTACTTCCGACTCAGCTCCATAAAACCAACATAAAGGTTAAATTGACTTCACGCTGCCTACAGATCCCACCTGTGACATGACAGTCTTTTTCTAGAAAAGCTTTTTGCTATCTCAGATGCTTCACATTGTTTGTACCATGGTTATACAACGGCAGCTGGGGTACATCAAAGCGGTCACACACAGAGTACCAGTGTCCATTCATACTTAACAGTAAATTCCAAAACATTCTTGCAGGCCAGGATTCTCCCCAGCTATACTATCTATGTCATTCAAAGCTGATCTGGAAGATACTCTGGCACTTCCATCTTCAGATGGTATCAAGGCTGCTCTTGCACAGCAACATTGAGGCGGGCTGTGAGGTCAGTCTGGTCTGCCAAAGGTATCTACCACTCTGCCAAGGAAATCTCTTACTTCTGCAACCTGGGTGAGAAGAGTTTGTCATCATGATTCATTCTCTGACAAATAAATATGTCTTTGGGGCTTTGAAGTGGAAAATATGATATACCTGCTGGAGCTGAGCAATAACACTGCTCAATTCCAGAGGAACTGAAGTACATTTCATACTGACACCTGGCAGTAACTTTCTTCACCTAAATACACAGACTTGTGACCTGTGATAGCTCACAGTTTCCTCTGATTTCTTACAAAGTGGTGGCTTTTCAAATACGCATAAAACTTTACGTATGCATTACGTATGTCCTCCCCCTATACAGGCACTGCATGACTTCCCAAAATTTCTCAATAGCAAACAAAATAGATCACTTACTTATTATGTATGCAGAATTTCAAGCTATGCTAATTCCTGCACATTTTCTTAAGGTGAATGCTCCGAGATGTAAAGCTCCTTATATGTGACCATCACAAAAACCTGTTAGTTAGCAACTAGATTCAACTTCAGGTCAAGTGGAAACACGTTCTTTGGTTTTGATGCACCTTGCAATAGACCAGAAAAAAATAGTAGAAGAGAGTACACTGATTCTGATTCAGCCAATAGACCTTACTTGGATCAAGTGGGGAGGGGTAAGGTTGTTTCTTATTGTAAATACAGTTTTGAAATCCACAACACAGAACATCTTTCAGCAGTGGAATAACACACAATAGACAAGAAGTTTCCACCTTATCCCATTGTAAACATGGAATCTATAGTTTCAGTATTTACTTGAGCTTTTATGTTAGTTGCATACATTAATAGGAGACATTGAGTTTGAGCAACTGTTTAAAGTCAAAGTTAAGAGAGGGGAAGGAAATCAGAATCATGGCCAAGATTTCATTTCTGAAGGAGAAAAAGCATCCCACAGCATTTCAAAAAAGAGCATTTTATTAATTTAACCATAGTGGATGGTATTTGTTTCTATAGTTACTGCGTGCCACCACAGAAGTCACTGCTTTTACTGGGGAATATGCAGAAGTATCTGCATAGACAGAGGACTTTAGAGTCCATTACAAGCACAATTCTGCATATTTAGCTAAAAATATTTTTCCCTTACAACAGAATTATGACACTTTTTTTTGTTGTTGTTGTTATTTATAATAGACTTGAAAAATGGTTTTGTCTTGTTTTGTTTTGTTTTTAACCTGTTAGGGGTTCACTAATACAACATACTAAAAAATTACTTCCCTGACTTTGATTACATCTGTGGATGTAAAGCAGATCATGAAGGTGGCAGCTGCTAGCTTACTTGATGGAGTAGGGGCAGACTGCAGCGTTGAAATGCATGAAGATCACATCTTGCTAATAAGAAAGGATCTTACAACTTTCTGGCTTGCTTTTTTTTTTTGGCCTTTATACACAAGGCTTTTCTTTGAGGGAGTGACTTGTGGAGTTTGGGGGGGGCTGTTTCTTACTTAGTTCAGAAAGCCAAGCAAAAATTGTTTTGCAAAGGGAAAATATAATCTTTATCTGCTTCACCTTTGCCCCCAGATTCATTAGTCTGCACAGCCCGGCTGTCATTCAGGGCATGGGCCTGATGCATGAAACTAGATGGCAAGTTGGAAAAATATTTTTAACTTTCTTTCCATAAATGCATTAACACATCAGAATATCCCAAATTATGGCAAAGACAGGGATAGAAATAAAGGATAGAAAGCTGAAAACCTGAAAGGAGATTGAAAGTTTTCTGAAGAAAGAATAACATTTTGGTTCTTTATTTATACATAATCTCCCAGAGACAAGTCCTCTTTCATCATCACAGATGTTATGAGCAACAATAACACAAAGAAACAAAGAATAACCGGAATATTTTTATGATTAGTGTTCTTCTCACCACATAGCAAAGTTGCTATTTGCAAAATAGTTCCTGCTTGCTAGACAGCTCAGCTCCCTCTCTAAATTCAAGTTAGCTATTCGATTTACTTGCAAATTGAGTTTTGCTGGTTTGCCCTTCCCTCAGCGTTGCACAAGTACAGCAGTTCTGCAAGACTGAGGATTAAAAAGTCAGCAATGCCAAACTGCTAGAAACATTTCAGTTACAGAAATATTTTTTTAGTGATGTACTACTTAACGCGAGTTAAAATGAATCAGTGGGACATTCTGTCCTGTGCATCAAAATTCAAGCCAGCACTTGTCTTTTTTTCTGCGCGTACTATATGACATGGAAATAACTGGAAATTAAAGAGTGATAATTTTGTTAATGTAGGTACAGTTTGTTCAAAAATGGAGTCTTATTTCATGCCTGGAACACGTCACTCCTACAAAATAAATTCTAACAGTTTTTCATAAAAATGTGCAAAATAGATGAGAAAATTTATAAAGGCTAGGTATAACATCAAATAAATACACTTTAAAAATCATTATTGGAAGATCGGATTATACTTGACAGAGATGCAAGAAGGCAAACAAGGTAGATACGTGAAATTACATCAGATGTGGGTCTAATAAAATATCATTGAAATTATGGGGAATGGTGAAAGAAAACAAGTAATGAAAGAACCAGATGTGATTAAAAATCTGAGTCTCAGATAATAACAAAAATAAACCCGGTCTGTTGTTATAACGTGGCTTTTCCAGTCTACAAGATTGTTGTCTTCATTTCCATTTCAATATATCACATTCTATTATTTCTGCAGGCCTCCTGCTGCAAACCTCTAAGGCAGAGACTTCAACTTAGAGTAGCTACCACTAAGGCAACTCGGTGGAGAGAATGGTATCTTTTTTAGTTCTACAGAACTCAGACAAAACATACTTTTGTCTGTAGGAGAAACTTTTAAAATTATTATGGAATCATGTACAAATGCAAATGCATGGTTTTCAAATTGTTAGTATAATACATTTCTCAACCTACCACACAATTACACCAAAGAAGAAAAGGGGTAAGTGACCTCACTCAAATAATACGCTTTTGTTTTGCCTGCCATGATATTCTGACAATAACTAATAAAGTGAGTATCTAAATCCTGCATACCTCATAATATTGCTATTGTTAACGTCTATTAAGTTAAATATCTTTTAATGTAGATTCTTTTATCTGTGATGCAAGAGCCGAGTGCTGAAGCATGTGACGCATGGCTGGTAGTTCAAACAGCCTTATCACTACAACACCCACAGTAAATGGATATGTACCTCTTGTGTATCACACATCATGAACTACATGTCCAGGGCTATTTTAACTCTGATAGTGATCAGGCTGCTGCCAGATGACATTCATTATGTTCTGCTTCCAAGTATCTTAGGTATGGTTCAATGGTAGATGTTAGGAGAACCCACTAATTTGATATGCTGGATGATTATTCATAGTTTAGCTCTGTTGCCCTAAACAGCTAAACAGAACCTAAGCCTTGGCATTTATTTCCATATGTGCAAACAATCATTATAGTACATAATACTTTTCACAATCAAAATGGTATTTTCTATTTCTCTGTGTATATTTAGTTTATCTTTTTCTTTCTGTCCATTTTTTTTTCTTTTAAAGTTTCATTTTATTTCAAAGTTACATTCATGTTATATTTCATGAAATATAGGATTTACCAGATCAGTTCTCTTTTTAGAACATTACCAGACACAAATGCTGTTCCATATAAAGAGATATTAAAAGCAGTATGCCTACCTTTCTCTATATACTCAAATCATTTTCCAAGGACTGCAAACCCAATCCTGTTCCATAGCCGCTAACAGGAGTTTAAGTCTTTGGACACAAGATTAGTCCCAAAGTCCCAGTATAAGCTCCATAGCAAGGATCAAAGATACTGTACAGCACAATTTCCTGGTTTTGCCAGATTCATAGTGGGAAGAGGACTTAAAACTGCTTTGTAAGCTTACTACCATGGTGTAAGAAAGAGCCAGGAGCTTGTGAGTCAGACGGAAGAAAACAAAGAAAATATTAAATCTAATCCCTCCCATTATTGGCTCTAAGGATATGAATTGATACATAATCATTCCAGATAAAGCATGTATTTTCAAAGAACAAAACCACTTTTTTTCCATATTTTTCCTCCCAAAAAGGAGGAAACCACACTTCCAAGAAAGAGTAGATCAGCTCCTGCAGATTGTAATGCTGAGCTGGGCTCCATCATCACTGGCAAGAGGAATGAGATGCCTTTTGCCTGATAACTGTCAACATTTCAGACACACCTCATCAGTCACAGTTGATGTAATTCTCTTTGTGTATCTTTAGAAATAGAGCTTTTCTTTCAGCTCATCTTAGTTTGGCAGCTTTTTATAGCTCCATTTTTCTGAACCTAGTAAGAACTGGAGTTCTCAGTACAGGAATGACATGGCCCTGTTGGAACGGGACCGGAGAAGGGTCACAAAAATGATCAGAGGGATAAAGGAACACCTCTCCTCTGAGGACAGGCTAAAAGAGTTGGGCTTGTTCAGCCTCAAGAAGAGAAGACTTCAGGGAGATCTTATTTCAGGCTTTCAGCACTTAAAAGGGGCCTATGAGAAAGATGGGAACAGACTTTTTTAGCAGGGCTTGTAGCAATAATACAAGGGGTAATGGTTTTAAACTAAAAGAGGGGAGATTCAGATTCAGTATAAGAAATTTACTTTTTTTAACAATGAGGGTGGTGAAGCATTGGCACAGGTTGCCCAGAAAGGTGGTAGATGCCCCATCCCTGGCAGTGTTCAAGGCAATGTTGGAGCCTGAAGCAATCTGATCTAGTTGAAGATATTGCTGCTTATGGCAGGAAAGTTGGGCTAGATGACATTTAAAAGTCCTTTTCAACCCAGACATTTCTATCATTCTATGATTTTTAGATGTCATTTGCTTTAATCTAAGCTCACGTATAAAATTTTTCCCCGGTGTGGGTCCTCAGATTGGAACAAGAAAGACCAAACCTAAACAAGCGGCTTTTCTTGTTATGAAAGAGGAATTCATACTCAAAAATAGAAGCAACTATTTGCACAATGGGATTTTTATTCAGCATGTATAAAAATGAACTCATAAACAGAGAGGATGGATTGCAGCGTTGGTCAGCTGCTTAATTTACATAGAGAATATGATAAAGATTTTTGCTCTCTATTCCTTTACTTTAAAGCTATTGTGCAGTATCAGGGCCATGCAAAACATCCAGTTTTTCAAGAGAAAACCATCAAAATTATGACCCAAAACCCAGAGGACAGTCCCTGAAAAGCAGAAAGTGTGAAGCAGACTTCAGAAACAAACACTCTCATGCCTGCCGCACACAGATGGTGACCCTTCCTGACAATCCCTCAGAGTGCTTCATGTAGTTTGTACATACAGGGAGGCAGCAGGTTACAGCTACATTATATGGTTTATGAAAATAGGATCTTGAACTGCCAGCAGCTTCACAAAGGAGCAAAGGACTCAGTGAGAAATCCTGACTGAAGATTTTGAAATCAGCATCACAAAAAACTGAAGCATCAACTGCTTTTAGGAAACGGAAAAATCTTGAACATGTCTGAAGTGCTGCAAAGCTCAGGTATTTCAGCAAAAACAGTCCCTAATGAAACTGATAGGTAAGGTACTTTCCTCAGGAGGATTTAAGATTATGAGTTATTCTTGGAGCAAATCATGAGAGAAGTTTAAAGCTGGAATTCTCAAGCTGCCACAGGGAAATAAAAACAATTCCCAGGGAAGACTGATAAATACAGACACGCAGAGCAACCTTCAGAGGTCATCTGCTTTGACAGGCTGCTTCATAACACCTAGCAGTTGATCAGGCTCTGAACAAAAGGTATAAAATTATTAAACTCTACAACCTTTCATAACAACTCCAAATGAAACAAACCCCTGTCCGTGGCATGCCTCAGGTGCAGGGCTCCAGTTTCAGCCACAAATTTCTGATTACTCAGCTTCATGTGTTGCAAGCCAACTGTCGGCTTACAAAAAGATTGCTGAAGTCAGTTCAGAAACATCTCAGTTTGCTCAGCCGAGCCCCAACATCAGCTATTTTCTGAAGCATGAAGCTGGTGATTTCAGTGGCACTGGCAAGCCGTGCTCAGTGTCACATTAAAATACACCTTCTAAAACCTGTGGGGTAATCACAACTCAACTCACCTACAAGTTACAGGTGTTGTTTAAAACACAAGAGATGAGAAAGAACCAAATAATTGCTTAGTCCTAGATTTGTGTACCCATCTTGTCTCCTGTTTTTACAGACAAACTCTTCAGATGTGATTCTGATATGCATCTTCGAGAGGAACCTTCTGCTCCTTGCCGTGGGCTTCCCAGTCACCCACAGTCATGAGCCATTTGGCACCCAATCCAGTGACCATTAGCTCCAAAAATGACATGCCATGCCTTCAGCATACACTGAAACTGTCTGCTGGACGGAGAGAAAAAAAAGCTGGGCTGAGTCCTCTGTCACAGGTAACACAAAGGGGAGTACCTGAACCCAGCTGCCCAGCCTCCAGCCTGAGATAAAAGCCATCTCCAGCTGCCAGCCCTGAAATTCAGATGGCAGGAGTCTTGGTTGCAATGCTACAGGTTCAGATTTCAAGCTCTGCTACTGATAATAAAGGGGCATGGGAAAGCTGACACAGCAACAGGGCACATGATTTGCTCTTGTCTTCTGCTTTTCAAAAACAGACATAGAATTACTGCATACCAGAATCACACTAGGATTATGTTGAACAACTGAGCTGTAATGCAATTATATGGTCACATATCGCTTTTTTCCACAGGACATCTGCCTCATTCACTGCATGAGAGGGACACATGTGTGGGTAAAATCAAGATGGCATGAGCAACTGTAAATCTGTCAATTCCTTAACAGCAAGGGGCTTAACTTTTCAACCTAAATAACATCCTTTTAACATCGCATTCAGATCTCCTATGTACAAAAGTATTTAGAAAGAATTCTAGAGAAAGCAGCAATGAAATACCCCCCAATGCATATAAAATACCCGGTGTAAACACAACAGTGATGCTTGTGTCTGTTTCCAGGCACTGCTACAAGTCAAGCTTGCATACTTGTTAGACAAAGAAACAAAGTCAAGAGCATATCCAGCTGGGCCAGAGCAATAATACTCACTCCAAGCAGATAGCAAAATCTGAAGGCGCACACGGCCAAGTCACCACAAACTGTCCTAACACCAATATCAGTCAGACAGCTTGTGGTTACAAGGAAACACCGCAAACCACAACTTAAGCATAAATAAAATAAAGATACGCTGTTACCTCCATCAAACACAGATTTGGAGGTTGTCTTGCATTTCTTTTTAATGAATTTCATACTGTTTGTGTTTCGCATGATTCTTCAAAAAAATTGGTCTGACGATTCCAGGTCAAACAAAATTATTAAATGCTTCTGTGAATTTGAGAGTCTGTCCTACTTAACCACAGGTCAAAATCAGAAGCGCTGGTTTCTATACAGGTAGCACTTCATCATTAAGGAGTTTTTGTAAGGACAGATAGAGTGGCAAGCTGCAGAGGGACATATTGCTGTAGCAAACCCTCTAAGTAGATCTGTATAAGCAACTCAAATGAAAAGGGGGACACTAAAGATAATATCATATAAGCTTCCTGACAGACCTCACAGCACAAAGACACCGGAGCATGATCAGAACACATTTCACTCCCAGTTCATAATACAGGTTGGCTTTCATAGCAAGAGCCAGGACTAGGCTGAGGAATTCAGCCAGCCAGAAGAAATGGCTGTGCCAGACATAGCAAATTGCCTCTGAGACCAATTTTAATTCAATTTATTAGATAAACATGGCCAGAATCACGCAAGAGGTAGAAGGCAGGAACTAAAAACAATTATTCACGGAAAATAAAAACACCATATGTAAATGTCATAGGGTATATTCATCAAACTTGACAATTGGGGCACAGCATCTCCTGATTTCAGAACACAGAACACTGAACAAATGCAACTATGAACTGATGCAAGATACACAATAAAATGTATTTAGATCAGCCTTCACTGCCTCATCTTTCACCAGATCACAATCCAGTCGTCTCATAACAATCATTCTGCCACTCAGGACACGAAAGACTCTACACAATTGCCATTATACTAAACCATCAAATACACTCAGCTCAGAAATTATAACTTCTTTTTCTCCATTGTGAGGTCTGAGATCCAAGGCAGATAACCCTAAAATAATCTAAAGTTCAGATTATCATATATTCTTAGGGCCAAAATAAAGATGGCTAATTCTTCCAGGTAATAAGAATCAGGTACATTGTTCCCCCTTACTCCTCAGCTGAGCTGTCATAATTTACAGTAGTGGAAGATATATTCTGAAATTTTATTAAAAATTAAATTAATTTTTAATTTAAGCATGACACCCATCAAATTTTCTGATTCAAGATTGTGTTGTCAACTTTTTAGAGATGTTTTCATAGCAACATTACATTCCCTCTCCTTTTAGCTAAACCCCTTCTCCTAAGGTATATATAGAAACTCCTGCTGTAATGCTTAAGCAAAAGAGTTCAAACACACATTTGTCCTGACTGTTGAAGATTCAGCAGTGCACCCACAGCATTGCTTTAACCATCCTATGATGCTGTGATTCATGTTTTCACAGGTGCACACGAGTGCTGTTGTTCAGAATGTAGCTGACTAATAGTATGTACAGTATCTTTAGCCATGCAAAAAGATGGATGTGTTTCTCTTTACCAGATAGATGTTTACGAACAATAAAAATCAACATTAACTATAATAGGTTATATATTTGCATTCTTGCAGAAAGATAGTAAATCTGCAGGCATCTGCGCCAACAGCTGTATTTTAACATGACTATTTTAAACTGAATTCAGTTCTGATAGCTGGAACAAAAACATCTTGCCTATTTATACCAAAAAATGTTTTTCTTTCTTTCTTTTTTTAATAGAGACTGGCACTTCTAACGTCCTATTGAGCAATGGGAAAAACAGCAACGTACACAAAGTCAAAGAGGCTTCAGTTCCATGTATTCTGGTTTATATTTCATATATTCCAGTTTCCAACAGGGGGTAGCATTACACTTCTACAAGAACATTTGATGTTTAAAATACACTCAGTTTCCCCACATTTGCTAGTCTGAGCTTCTTTGTACAATAAACCTGCTAATTTCCACTCATTCTGCACCAAGCAAAAACCACTCAAGGAAAAGATTCCAGCAAAACTACCATACCATTGAAAATAAGGCTCAGAAGGGACCCAAACAGGTATGAGCATCCCAGACTTGGTTCTACCACAGGGATAACAAGCACTGTGGTGTTTTCATCTCATTCTTCTTGCTCAGCATATAGAGGAAACAGGAGCAGCAAGGCGCACTTAAACTGAATGCAACACCTCACATGATCTATTTCTTTTCTATTTTGAAGTTCACAAGGCTAACTGTGCCACCACTAAGCATATCAGTACTGCAGAAATACCTGTGAAGTTAGGAGGGCTTCACACGTGAGAAGTGTTTTTCTACATTCTCTTAGAACAGTGCATCCCTGTAGAAACAAGAGTCCTGCTGCAGCAGGAGCATTAGCATATTTCAGGATTTTAGAGGTCAATACAGGAGTCCTGTTTAGCATGAAGTTTGGAGAGACTAAATATAAATGAAAAGGACAATCATTAACAGAGACACGTATGTACACATGTTCTCAAAAAGATTAGGATAGCCTTGCTCTCCTGATTAGCAAAGGAGCTATTTCTGGCAAATTTACACCAGGAGAGCTGTGTAAGACAAAGAGCCCAATAATCTGTTCATTTCTTGACACTGAGACATTCCTTCTCTGATGAGGAAAGGGAATGAGCTTTGACCAATGTGCATAAAAGATATCTTACATCTTTTCTACTAAAAGTAGTTCTTATGCCACTGTACTGATAAGCACACCAACATCACAACTGTTCTTGTCAGAAAGTTTCTGCTTAACAGAAAATTAATTGCACCAATTATACAAAAGTGCAGGAAGTGTCCCTTTTACTCAAGTTTTCTGCCTGCAACAAGATTTAAAGTCCAAGTCATCTATTCAGGAAGAGAAGGGATTCTTTTCTGCAAATAGCTTAACTACAGCTGCAGTGACAAGCAGTAAATGGAGAATGGCTCAAATGTGAAAATATTTCAGAAGCTGGTAAAGTGAAATCTCAGCTGTTAGAGACAAATTAAACCTACTTCTGCAGCTTCTTAGAGATGGAGAAAGTTTATGTCAAGCTGTAATTGTCATTTTGAAATATTCACTTAGGGACTGCCCTAAGAAAAGTCTTTTACTTCTTCTACTTCCCCCAAGGAACATTGTTCCACAGTGCGAGCTTAGCTTCTGCTTGCACTAAAAATACACTTGGGCCTGTTTTGTAGCCGATGGAGCTATGCCAATTTACATTAGACTAGTTATTTGATTCCTTCCTTCCAGCCCATTCCACAAAAAGACATGAAGAAAAGGATCCTTGTTATAACCTGTGCATCCTGCTCCGCACAGGGAAAACTAGAGTGGACTAAATTATGAGCCTATGAAGAATAAAAATCAAAGCCTTGAGATATGATCTTCGCATTCATTTTCCTTCTTTTTCAACTTCTCATTTACAGCTAAGGCTAGTCAACTTTTCCTAGAAAAAAGTTATTAACAGGGTAATCAATGAGTGTAAGTAGAAAGAAATGGGTGGAACAAGAAGGACAAATAAGGGAGAGAAAGCTCAAAATAGTAAAATTAAGACAAGTGTTTTCCTTTATCCCCAGCCCATCAATGAAATTATGGTTTGTCAAAGGTAATGAAACTATAATTAAGCTGCACAGCTTAAAGGATACAGATACTTAACTATGCATGGGGGCTGCTCACAGGCTTCTCCTGTATCAGAGAGCACTGCTATATATTATTAGGTATAATTATTTCTGTAGTTTTCCAAAGCTTTCTATAGTCGTTATCTCCATAGCACATATGTTCTGCTTGACTTTATGTCTTAAGGAATGAGATGAATTGGCAAAGTTCAACTGGAAACATCTTCCTCGCGCTACAGGGGATTCAAGTATACAGTTGCTAGCCTCAATATAGCCCACTTAGCACTTCTCTGTCCTTGTAATAAACGAGATCTGGAAAAGGTTTATATTTCCTTAATATTTTCCAGGCTCAAATTTCTTGTACATTCAAAATTGCTTTCAATCAGCATTGAATTAGCAGAGGATTCCACAGAATCCAGACTACTGCAGAGGATGTGGTTAGGGGAGAGGGAGCACAGCCAGAGTTCATGCCCCACTGATTCCCAGCTGTTGAAGCAGTCATTTCAGTTGACTGGCAGCTGGCTGCTGCAGTGTATACTGTGAATAGCCCAATATCCTCATGTGACAAGACTCAGGAGCACAAAGTCAATTTTAAAGCCCCTTTTTCATTTACCCTTTGGTCCTGTGTGGGATTGAGCTGCTCCAGAGAAAGTCTTGAGGACTGCTTTCTTTCATCTACACTGCTTTAGGAAAGGGAACATGGAAATACAGAAAAGATAACACCAAGGAAGAAATACAAGCAGAGCTTGTATGCAGTAAATGTGCTTTACTGCAGCCTAGAATCTGTATGTAAGACTCTGGTATTCACTTGCTCCATCCTGGCTGTCGTTTATTACATGGATCATGTTAACAGTTGCTTGTTTTAATCTTAACATTCCCATCCCACCCAAGGAAGCTCAGTCTTTTACAGGCACAGAAATTGTGAGTTGCTACAGATACACTGATGCATCAAACTTCATCAAAAACAGCTTTTGACCTACAAAAGAAAGTTAAAAATCATCACATCAAAATAATTTGCAAAACTGGATGTGATGCAACATACCTGTTCATAAGCATTTAAGAAAAGAATACATGAAGAAAAAGTAATACAATTAAGTTCTTCATTCTTCCTCCGCTGTTGTTACAACTTGGCTTAAATTTCAGTCATATCCTCAAGCATGTTCTTGATATCTTGCTCCTTTCTGAATGCTGAAGAATTGCTTAACCCTAAGGCTAATCCTCGTGCTTAGAAAGAACAGATTTTCAACTGCCATGTTGTCAGTTGTAGACTTTCTGAATCCACTGAGTGCACAGGTTTTTGCATTAACAGCTTCTTTCCAGTAACTCTGCAGTTCTTGAAAGACACCATTCTTTGAGTTCAGCTTCTCGCAAAAGAATTCTGTTGAAAGAACGTATTCAGTGCCATTGCTCTGTGATCTTTCATCAAATGGAAAATGGCTCTGAACTGACTGTAAGGTTATAAAAATTAGTGAGAAAATTCCAAGCATTCAAGAAAAAAAAAAAGATAATGGCAGAGCAGCTGCTCCGTTCTGGCAGGTTGATTTTCTTCCTTAGTTCTCTTCCTAATGTGTTCCTTTTCTGTCCACAGTTCACACAAAAGCCAAACAACACTTTGTCTCTCACTGCAGTCTGTAAAACACCATGTTAACTATAATCTTTAGCACTTGGATAGAATTGTCCATATCTAAAGTACTGCAGAAACACCATCCCATCAATCCTGACAACAGCCTTAGGAAGTAAGCAGTATACAGACACAGATATTATACAGCTGGGTAGACCGAGGGAAGCTGGTCAGAGCCACAATAATCAAACCATAACTCAGATTTCCTAGATCAGTCCAAATTTCAAGCTTCTTACCTCTCTTGCCCACCCTGGGATTCCCCCCCTATTTGATGTGAGACAGTGCCCAAAACACCATCATCAGCACTTTGCAGATTCCCACCAGAAGTGGACAACTACCTTTATAAGACAGCACACAGGTTTGTAAAATGCAGAAACACTAAGCCAGGCAGGGCAAGAACAGCAAAGTTTCGTACAGATTCTTTCTCTATTTCCTGAGGCCCAGAGCAACCAACCCCACTCTTCTACTATGGGACAGAGATTGAAATCTGTCTCTCAGATATCACAGATTCATCTTATTTCTTTTAATGCACATGTAGCCCAATTCTCTTATGAATCAAACATTTTAATTATGCTGATTTCAGTGGCTTTTAAGAGCGCCAGAGGAAAGCCTGCTAAGTTTGCAACAAGGCTTTTGCTGATCTCAGTGGGACATTTTGGTGAGGACTGCACAACTGCATGAGAGGTAAATTTGGTGGCCCTGTCTACTACGTGGACTTTTAAAGAACTCCCTTTCATTCCTAGACAAGTCCCTAGCATTTCAGCAGAAGCTTCATAACTATGCATAGTAGAGCAATACATAAAATCGCACGACAACTTAAAAACAGTTCATCCTGAAAACATTTTGGCAGGCAGTTCTATACCAGAACAGAATATCCACATTTTCTAACTCCACAGCCCATGGGAAGCATTCATTCTGTTCTGAGCATTTAGATATTTTTAAGTGATTCATTCCTCAAATTGGTTTCAATGTATTTTTTTTGCTATTCAGTGGATTTGTTGCCACACTTGCAGTTTTCTCGCTAACAAATGCCAAAACCGCATTACCCACACGACGATGTTGTTGTCATATTATTCAACTTCACTAAGTCAATATTTGGAAAAACTATTTGCTCTTTATGAACGAAGTAATACAACTTGGTATAGGGTTGCACAGTTATATTAGAAACAGTAAGAATTTGCTTACATCACAACCTCTACACAATCAATACCTTAAGGATCTAATCTTAGTACAAGTCCATATGGGATATTATCAGCCAGACAGTAAGTTTTTCCATAGATATACTGAAGCAATAAATATATTGGGCATCTTGAATTGCCAAAACTAATTCCACTCATATGTCTTGCCATGGGTTGTGGACAAGTTTAAGCACTGTTTGTGTGATTGTGTTGGAACACATTTCATCCTTCTAATTTGCATACTTCCAGTTTTAAGTGGCTTTGTCAAAAAGGGCTGGTGGGAAAGGCTGCATCCCTACTGAGTGCCTATTTTCAATCCTCTCATCTACACACAGTGAGCTGCTGTCAACCCTCCAGACATCCCGCATGATTGCTATCCTACTGACACTCACCAATTCCTTCCAAGCCGCGCAATTACTCTGATATCAGTGACTGTTAATCAAAACAGAATATTTTCCGCATAGCCTTTAGTCCGTCATCTTAAAACTACAACATTGGTAGACACGACAAACATTTTGCAGAAATGCAAGTCAAGGAACTGAGGATTTTTAAAATAGCTTTGTTTATGATCTTGCAGGAGATGAACCACAGGGGAATCAGACCTAGGAATCTTAATCCAGGGCTGGTATTGGAGTTATTCACTTCCTGCTGAGTCCTGCTCAGTGTAATTCGTGCTTTCCTAATGTCTTTTTGTGGTTTCTTTTTCTCCAGGTGAATTTTACTTTCTGCCTTCTAGAAAATGAAGGTAGAAAGTGTCTGCTAACACTGTATAGGATTCTGTAGAATTTTTCCAGAAGGACATGGATTTTAATACAGAAAAAAGAAGACAAAGGCAGAAGAAAAAAAGAAGCCTTCTATTTTCCCATCTTGGCCACGTTTCAAGCAATCTGATGAGTCTCTTTACAACTGGATCAAAAACAAAAGCTCCACAAACCCTTCATTCCAAAGGGAGTAATTTTTTCCAGCTTTTATTGTCAGATCCCTCTTCCTTCAAAACATTTCTTTATCTCTCTTCTGAAAAGCTATTGCTTCGTAAGAAGAAGTACCCATCATTTGCAGTAATAATAAAAGCTATTATCTGGTTTGATTGTATTTAGGAGAGGAAGTAGATCTTCTCATTTGTTCATTCTGATGGGTATAGAAGGTCAATACCATGTTTTATCGATATCATCACTGGCTCTCTGGCAGAAAAGCAATCCAGCAACACTCCTGTTTAGTACAGAAGAATGAATCCTACTGAGCTACGTTGTCTATGTTCCCTCCTGCAGGAAAGACGTTCTCTTCTCTTGATATTATTATCACTTCACTTATCAGTGCTTTCTGTGGTAGGCACATCTTTTCCCACTACAGACCATAGGCTGTTCCATTTAGTGCCTGATCCCAAGAAGTGCTGAGAGCTTAATTCTTGTTATTCTGAATTCAGATTAGAATCCTTTATTCTTAGCAGAAATGCTGTGGGGATTCTTCCACAGAGAGTATCATCAGTATTATTTTTTAAGGTAAGAGGAAAGGCAGCCTCCTACAAGGCCAAAAAGCAAGTCAGATCTGCACAGTTCTGGTAGGGTTGGCATGTCTTGCATTTTACTGTGATATCTCAAATGCAAGGTCATACTCGTTAAAAGTGACCTCCTCCATGCAAAGCTTTGGAAGAGTCAGATCAGTTTTATGAGCCTTTACCAGCAACGCCAAAGTAAAAGGAAGCTGGGTCTCTTCCTGGTTGCTTGGGAGTGAAGCCTATTGCCAAGCATTATAATACTGCACAAAATAAGAGCGGCAAACTGAGAAGAAAACAAGATCTTCCTTCCCCTGTGAACTTACAAAAAGCAACATCTCAATACAGTGCATGAGCAGACCCAACAGCACCTTAGTAAAAGGATGGGAGCTAATTCTGTGATAGCCTTGGGATCATGGTCAAAACTACAAAAAGGAAGACAAAACAAATCAAGCCCTAAGCCTGATACTACACCCACCTGATTTATGCCCCTTTCCTCTGCCAGTTTCAACTGGAGAGCATAGTGGTACTCCAGTTTTTCATTTGCGCAGTGCTGTGCATGTCTGTCAGCACAACCAGCTCCAGAAATTATTGCATTTCATTGTCAAAGACAGCAGTGATCATGGATTTTTTCTATTTCAGAAAAAAGCTGTGGGGAAATTGTTGTTTCTAAAGATGCCTTTGAGGCTCTGAAAAGTCAAAAGAATAACATTACTTTATTGTAAAAAAGTTCAGAGCCTTTTACAATAACTGTAATGCAAGAAAAATGCCAGATTGCCAAATCATTTTCCAGTGCTGTCATCTCATTTAGTGGCGATACTGCTATGGAAGACGTACCTCACTGCAGGTTAATGTATCACAGTCAGGACTTAAAGAAAAACAATTGGAATTCAATCTTAAAAGAAGAGAGCACAAATTCAAGTTTTCTAATTCATGCCAAAAGCCAGTAATATCCAGAACCAATGATCAAAGCATATGAGAGCCTCACAGACTCAGTCATTCAGGTCAATAATACTGACAACTGACTTTTAGATTCCTCTGAAGCACAAATTGTTCCTGTTACAGTTTTAACAGCACGTGTGTTACTTAACTGCCCAGAGCTCTGAGGTTAGAGTAGAAAAACAAGTAGAAACAATCCTGCAGAAGATGGCAAATGCATCCTCTCAACTAAGGATTTAGATAGCCTGTAGCTTTTTTGAACGTGGGAGGAAGTATAAATGTTACAGCATCACATCAGTACTGTAAAAAAAAATCTCTGAAAAGAGATTTAAAAGGTGTGTAATTATGGTAATCATGTTCCTATACTTTCAGAGAAAGCAGGGAAATAAACATGCTATGAGATAAACATGCAAAGCTTTCAGTATCCTGGGAAAAGAAGTAATGGCTCAACAGAAAAAAGATAACTACATTAAAGTTGCATATAGCAATATATTGTGGTTTCTTTGGTATCTATTTTAATACTATATTAGAAAAATACCTGATTAAAAGCTAAAAAACACAAACATTTCCAGTTACATGGATGTAACAATGTAGTTTGCAGCCTCTATTTCTTGAATCCCACTAAACAAGTTTACACCTTATAGGACTTCTTTACCACTTTCAAAAGCAGCATCTACAATGAAAGGAGACACACCAGCTAAAGCCCGGGTTAAGGGTTTTGTACAGGATTTGGAAGACCAAGCCTGTATTCCCAACCAAGTTACAAGCTGCTCATGACCCTGGTTAAATCAGCATAGGCAAGACCACAAAACAGACCTCAGTGCAATATCTTCTTTAGAGCTCAAATCCCTTCTCTGCCTGAGGACACACCAGCCTTGCTCTCTTCTCAGGCTTAGTCTCAACCTGGTCTACAATGCACAATGGAAACACAGATATTCATAGTAGCTCCAGATCTACCCTGAGACTTTGCACTCACAAAAAGCTGCATGTGATTACTAAGCCCTGCAGTGACATGATGCTGCCTTATTAAATAAAATGAGTGAAGATGCTGCTCAAGGATCACAGTACACACATGCCTTCCTTTAACGTTGTAACACAAAATAAAGCAGTTTCTACAAAACAGACTAAAAGAGGTAAATTCCCTATCAGCTGAAGAAAGCAACTCCCCATTAAACAGAGATCTACATCACCCCAAGGCAGGTACCAGATTTCTCTGCACTGTATAGGGAACAGCTCTTAGCCACCCACCACTGTGGATCCTGCTACCTGTCAAAACCCTAACCTCTTTTGAGCATCCTGTATTTCTGCTCATACAGATACACTGGGAGATTCAAAATCTGAAGCATATAGTTACTGTGGTAGCAGGAACTATACAAATACCTCAAGGGGGGATTTGTGTAGGTCAACTCCTAACTTGGGACCATTGTCTCCAAGGAGGTTTTGGTATTTTTAAATTACCAACTAAAGTAGGTGGCTGAATACAAACACAAGATTGATGATAACAGCCACACACAAACTGACTTTCTTTTCTCCTCTATCATGGCAAATTAACTACCAAAGCAATAATCGAGACTGTAATTCTACATACATAAGAACTCCCAATGACACAAATATGAGTTTAGGGTGAGCTAGGCATACATAAAAGTCATTCCTACTAATAAGCACATTTTGAGCTGTCAGCAGTGATTTGAGTATAACACTAAGTAGTGTGAAGAGACAGCCATAATCATTCCATATTAATTCTAATTGCAAGAAGATGAAGGTCAGGGGCCAAAAAGCAAAGCAAAACTAAAAGCAGTATTCGTGAGATGGAAAAGGACAAAACCAGTTGGAAAATAATTTTATTTTTCAGACTTCTAAGAAAATTTACAAACAATGGTGGTGTAAAAAAAGCACCCTATAAAAAATGTTGACAGAATTTCTCAAACTATAGCATCAAATGACGTTACAGAGCAACAAGCGTACAGTGAATTCCTATTCATCAAAATAGTATAAGTAGTTGAAAATGTAATAAGTCTAATAATAAATCTCTACAGCTTACTCAGAATTCCCATAACAATCCAACATTCTGAGTTTAAAATATACTTACAAAACACAATGAATTCATCTCTCCAATCATCTATAGCACTGAAATTGCCTAGGCAAAAATTACATAGCAAAGGCATATCTTGTTAGTAAAGAAGGACATCTTGAGCACACTACAATAACATACAGCAGAAAGCAAAACACCCTGCATGCCCAGTGCCTAATGTGAAATACAATATAGAAATAATATAAACAATACTTAGTGACTTTCTACATGCTAGTTCTATTCTTTATCCAAAGTGAAACAGGAAGGCTTCCTTGCCCTATTTGCTGTTTGAACCTTGGCACTTTCTCAGGGTATGCTCTTCCTATGTTCATCTTCATTCTTCTTATAAGTGGAGCAGGTGGTTCTCAAGCAAGTCAATCCCAATCACAAACGCCACCATGCCTCCCACATATGCAAGTCTTCATCCTGCAACCTGCCTCCAACTCTTCACATGCTGAACTCCAAAACACACAGACAACATGTCCAAATCTAACCCTAATTTGCCAAAGTTTACATCCAGGGCAAAAAAAAACCCCAAAGTTTATATCTTTTATTACTGCTATAGCCTTTCCTCAACTCAGGCAACTCACTTTAAATAGCAGGCATTTAAAAACCATTAACACAATTTAATTAACAGCTTAGCCTGAAATTGCAAAGGAGCTCCAAACACTAAAGCCTTCTGAACATGATTTGAATAAATGTAAAAAACTGGAGCCTTCATTAATCCATAAATCAACTCCTCCTGGCCCTAACTACTTCTTAAACATATTATGCTCAGAGCACAAGGAACAAGAATTATTTTTTAGTTACAGCACATGGATTTGTGCTTTCACTGTATTCATCATGAGAAGAGCCAAAGACCGTGACCATTAAATACTAGTAAAATAACTCTTCTTGAAAATTAAGAATCCAGAACAATGTATCAAAAGGTTATTTTTTCCTTTCAAAAGAAAAAACAAACCCCTGAATCATTCTATTTAATCAGACTTCTTTCCCAACTGCTTACAAATGAGTAGGAAAAAAAACCTCAGCAGATGTGCATATCTCATGCTAAAACAAGAGTTGGTAAGAGGGTTGCACTAAATTTAAATATTGGCAATTCCTGAAATTCCTGCCAACTATTAGGGCAACACCATGAAACATGACAGCACTACGCAATGAAAGATCTGAGTGTGTATGTTGTTAGGGTCAACAGTCAGTTAAAGAAGACGTGACATAATATACCCTTCAATGGCTTTGAAAATATACAATGGAATACTCACTTTCAGCTTCCTGTCTGTCACAGGTATCAGAGTAAACTCTGATAAGGTCATGTCTAAACTGACAATTCAGATCACTCAGAAACATTTAGACTATGTGAGCTAACTGTACCTTTACTAATTCTTTCCTCGCTGCCTATAACAAAGCCAGCTTGGAGCTTTCTGATCCCAGAGCAGAGCTCTTCCAGGAATCAGTCTTGTGCATCTTTCCCAACCTCTCTCTAATTACAGGCAGCAGAGACAGGAAGCCATCAGCAGATACACTTTGGTGCATCCCACTGCCGGCACTGCACAGAGAGCAGAAATGGGAAGCTGAATTAGGCTAGAGGGCTAGTGAGGGCCTTTGGTGCAGATAGCTGGCAAGGACAGTCTTAGAAAGGAACTGATCATCCTAATGATCAGTGTAGCAAAACCTTATAAGGCCTCTCACACAGGTATGTGAAGGCAGTCAATACAAATGCATGAAACCGCATTAGAAGAAAATAATCCCTCAAGTTTATAAGCTTATTTTTTTCATAACTTACTATACACTCAAGCCCTTTTCATCGATTTACGTAATCTCACATGCTCAACTAAGATGTATGCACTTCAATGGCAGTATTTAATTCCTCAACCAAAAATCTCTCTTGCTGAGTCCCTATCTCACCCACTGTCTAATTTGAGCACTCCCTCTAACCTTCCCAGCCTTTCAACAGCTCACCAACACAAGCAGCCTTGCTGCCTTCTGGTTTAGCAAATACATTCAGAAAAAAGTCTTCTCCAGAATGGGTAAAAACAGATACTTTTTTTTTCCATGCAATGCATGATTAATGTATGAAAATTACTGCCATAAAAAGCCAAGAATTTAGCAAGGTTCAAGAATAATTTATGAGAATATCAAAGTCATAGTAACAGTTACCAGCAAATGTGTTTAGAAAAGTGTATGAATCTCAGTACTTTAGTGTTTTAGCCTTTATGTGACTGGTGATTAGAAATAGTATTTCCTGCAAATACACTATACTAGTAGTAGGCCACTCATGAGTTTTTGTATCCTCCTCTAAAGTATCTGTCACTGTCCAGCTATAATACTGGACTAGTTGATCTGCTGTGGATTGCCATGCTAACTTGACAATCTTCTCTTTCCCCAAAGAGAAGCTTTGCTAATCTGGCTTTTCATGCAAGACATGCTTAAAGTACAATGATAAAGAAAACAAAAACATCAATAATATAAAAATATGCCCTGTGGTGACCTTAAGAGCAGCACATACTATCATAGAATCATAGAATAGTTAGGATTGGAAAGGACCTTAAGATCGTCCAGTTCCAACCCCTATTTGACCTCCCTTCTTCTTTCTTTTGAAACACCAGCAGCAAGGCAAATCTATGTCCTTCATGCTATATTACTATTATATGACAAATTCAGTCCTCTCAGTGCCTGTAAAGCTTCTGTCTCTGTCACTATAAGCCACTCTCATAAACCCAAAGCCAAAACTGGCCAATTTAAAAGCAATGATTGATGGCCTGTATGGATCAGCGTATTTTTGATCAGGCACAGATTTTGAGGAAACTGTGCACTAAGCCTCCCAACTTGAACATAACACAGAAGTTATTAACTGTTCAAATTACAAAGGAAGCAATAGTACTTATGACCTGTAACTTAAGTCACTTTAAATTAATCATGCTATATTAAGTAAGGCTCGTTCGCATCTGCTCAGTATTAGGTATTTACCTTTAGTCCACCACAGATTGGACAAGCTGAAAAAAGAGCTCTTGTCATCCCGAGGTGGGGGCTACATGTGTCACAGGGGTCAGCTGAGGGCCCACCAGGAGGTGACAACTCACTACTTTTGGAGTCTGACACCTGTCCTTGTGGTTTTGTGTCTGACCACCTCGAGACAAAATCCACATAGGTCTCATCACTCAAGTCCTTGCTGCTTTCTGCCAGTAAGGATGAAGGCCTCCTTCTGTCCTGGCTGTGCTCAGGTATCCTCCGTGCTTCCAAGTGTGGTAGTAGCAGTTTTGGGTCACTAGCACCTTGAGGCAACAGAGCCTGGTCCTTGGATAGCATGGAATCCGTGCTTTTCGGTTGCACATCTTTGGAAGCTGCCTGTAACAAACTCCTGGGTATATCATAAATGTGTCTGAGAGAGCTGGGAACCTGATACTCTGACTCTGCACCTCTGTGGGGCTCACTGTGAGGACAGGTACATAAACTCTGATCCGAAGGAAAGTTCAAAGGCAAGCTTAGCAATGATCCAAACTCATCACGGTGGCAAATGTCCAAGCTCCCAGCATAGGAGGAGAAGCTTCCAGAATAAGAAGAGTGACTACCAGTAGCTATCCCACTGTCGGAAGAACTCTGGCGACCTATTTCCTGTAGCTGTCTGGATCGGAGGGGCTTTGGAGGTGGTTTAGTGGTGCCACGTGCACCTTCTGGAAGGGTCTTTTCTTCCCCAAGATGAAGGCCCTTTGCAGCTGCCAGTCCATGACTCTCTTGAGAAGTGCTGGCTGAAGACTGCTCAGGCCAAATTGTCAACCTGCTCCCAACACTAACATCTGAATGGCTGGTATCTGAAGATGAGCTTGAAAGACTTCTCTCGTCTCCTAGAAAAGAAGAACACACATCAATCTCACTTTAAAACACAATCAACAGATTGAAGCACTGCAAGCATTAACAAACAGCAAAGGACCCTGAGATTCCATCTGCTTTTTGTAAGGGGAACTTCTGTCAGAAAGCCACAATTCCTGCAATAATTCCTATCCCCAAAGGAAAAATAAAATGCAATAGTATGTAATCTTGCCATAACTCTACCACATTGTGAAACATAATGCATTCAGGGTTAAATTTTTATTGCTTAAGCACCAAGTTCTTCCCTTTTCAACCACATTTTGTTTCTGGATAGTTAATTGGTTTTATTTTGGATACTCCTATCTTAAATCACAGGGAACAGTCACAAAGTCCCATGCTCAGAAGAGCTGAGGATGCTCTGAAGAAAACCTTGTTACTGTAATACAAATCCATATGAAACATTTCCATGTTTATAATTGAGCAGTATCAACCAATTTGTTATCTCATTTGTATTTTATTTTCTCTATTTAAATCTTACCTAAATGGCAAAGTGAATGTTAGAGACCCAAAAATAAAATCAAACTTAAGACTGCCCTGTTCTCTCCTCTGAGCTCTCCTACGCTGTACTTCTCCATAACATCCATACCAAAACAAAAGTACACATCACTGTAATGAGCAAAAATGAAACTATTATATTTTTTTTTACATACAAAAGGATGGCCCATGAGTCATTTGTGCATATATTGCAAGGGGCTTGGGGTTTTTTTTCTCACTGACATTTGCAAGGAGGGCACTTCTACAGGTAACTGTTGCTACCCAAGACAGACTATGAAAGAAAAGAGTTAAACATTCACATGAAAGGTCATAAGGACAAAAGCCAAATATCACACAAACATGCACAGACAAAACAAAAACCCGCCTTCTATTAACAACAGACACAGTCAACAATGTTATTTTCTTCCTTCTTAAACCTTCCTTCTTTGTGTACACAAAGGCTGACAGAAGGATTATTTTGTAGGTATTAATTCTAATTCATTTTATTAATTTTGAACCTTGGGCAGTAAGTTGCCAGATGGAGTAGAAAGGTAAAGCTTCCACTACAAACTGACCTGAGCCCCTGGAGTTACTAGGCTATTTCTATTCGCATTTGTTAAGGGAAAGTTTGGAACAATTATCCTGCTCTTCACTGAGTAATTCTTGATATACACTGTTACACAATAGCAATGTTTATACCATGAAATCTAATTCTTTCTTTTCCCCCAGTGCCTAGTGCATGACGCCAGTTTGTGACCCCTGTGCTTAGGTAACTCCTGAGATTAAATCATACAGCTCTCTAAAGAGAAGGTACAAGTTCCAAAAATATTAGTGTAGGTCTCAGCAACATGCCCAGAAGAAGAAACGTAATTGTTAAACAAAAGTTATTTTGCTTACAAAACCATCTATTTTCATTTAAAAAATAAGATTGTTGAATTTATTTGATCTCACTTCTTTTAGAAAAGTATTTTAGGCACTTTAAAGTTCTGGAAGGGATGCTCTCCCCCAGTCTTGAAAAAAATGCTCTAATTCTGTAGAGCTAGATGCTCTCCAAGGCAGCGGCTGAACCTTTGTCTTCAGATTCAGGCAAATGTTTTCGCACCAAACCTACAGGGACAGTCTTGGTGTTATGATATATCCCACAAACACAACTATTCAATTTCTCTATGATAAACTCAAAGACCAAAATATGAAAAACTTTAGGATCCTCATTCTCTGAGGATTATAACATTCTTAGGAGAATGTATTTGTAGTTGGGCCATGTTTTCTAACCAGAGTGACTGAATTAAAAAAACCAAAAAAAAACCAAAAAAAACACCAAACAAAACAAAAACCAAGGAAACAACAAAAAAAAAACAACCAAACAAACAGAACCAACCTACCAGCCAAACATGCTTCTCTATCAAGTCTCATTTGTTTTCCATGAATCTAGTCAAGTCTAGTAGTTATGTGCTAACCAAGAAAAACCTCGGGAAGTCTCAGCATAATTTAGTCACAAACCACATTACACAGCACGGTCAAGACTAAAGTAGCCATGGATGTGTATAGAGGCATATAAGTAAGCTCCTGAGGATCTTTCCAGGGCTGTTTTCATGTTCATAGGCTTTAGAGTCAAGAGCAAGGCAGATGCTTTGAGGATCTAACTTCTGCTTTAAACAATTCAAATAGCAGTCCAGGACATAGGCTCTTTTACAAGTACAGTGCAAGATACCAATTCTACTTTAATATATAAATAACTCCAGAAGGAACATGCACAGATAGAACCATAAAGAGCAAGAACAGTAGCACTTAGAACCAAAGCATGGGAGTCCTAGGTTTCACAACAAAATCTACTGTAAGCCTGATGTGCGAACTACACAAGTCAGTGCATCTCGCAAGCTGGAGTGAGTCCAGTACTTAAGCAGGTATCAAACTTGACACAGACAGTTCTTTGAAAGCTACACATGCACAAATTCAGTAAGATTCAGCATACTAATGGATTTTGCTGTTTTAATAACATTTGATCCAAAACTCACTCTGCTCAGTTGAAAAACTCCAACCTACCCCAATGGACTTTAGACAATTCTGTTAAAGAACCATCACACAAGCAACAGTAGCCAAATCAAATATCTTGACCATTTTCTATTATTTTGACCAATTTCTATTATATGACCATATTCTATTATAAAAAGCTCAGCTTTTTATAATTGTATACATATGGTCATTTCTAAAACCTGAGGAGGAAGGAACACCACTTATTTTTATTCAATTAAAGATACTGCTTACCTCCGCTGCCCTGGCGACTTGTATGGGACAGCAAGCTCAAGCGCTTTTCTAATTGCAAAGCTTCATGAGCCAATCTTTCTTCTGAATAGGCTGGATTTGGACTTGGATCTTTAAAAAGAAATAGAAAAAAGTAAATAAAAGAGAGAAAATATATAAAAAGAAGGAAAGAAAAAAGAAGACATGTTGGATAAGAATGTTAGCTATTCTTATGCTCTCATGTTTGATCTTCTAACAGAGGAAGGGAAGATGATGATTGGAAAATGTATGGGACAATCTGCTTTCAACTACATCCTGGAGAAATGCTACATAATAAGTTATAATTTTAAGTATCAAAGACACTCTCAGAGGTTATGCCCAATGTCTGTAAGAGTTACCACCAGAGACAGAACCCTGAAAAGCACAGCACCAAAGACAATACCTACAGGGAAAATTAGCATCCAGCAGATCTAAAGGAGTTGAAAACTAGTATGTGACTTGTAAAATGTGTCTTGACTTTACTGAACTCCTTGGGAATTTTATAATCAAGAAAGACAAAATTTTTCATCCCACAAATTTACAAATCTACA
>WYDI02030016.1:60155-117444 GCA_009867235.2 Psittacus erithacus
TACAAATCTACATCATAAACTCAAGAGTCATAGCGATTAAACCATCTGATACCTTCCAATACAGATCACCTATTTACAATGACATTGCTTTCAAGTTTGATGTTGAGGTCATTAAGTTCAGAAGTCAGAGATGAAATAAGCAACCTGGTGGTTCTCTGTCTTCATGTTGAATACAAAAAACACTCCTAAAAAGTGTTATGGGAAAATCAGGGATTTTCCCATACATTTCAGTGAGTTTGCCATTCCAGCTGAAACTAGTTCACTGGAGAAGGCTCATTCTATTCCAATAGAAAGACCAAAAGTTAAACAGAATGTGGAAGAACTTTCACCAGTAAAACAGGCCAGTTTTCTCAAAGCCATTTTGTTTCTAGCCAGGCACAACAATAAAACCAGATGTTGGAAATAATAATAACCATTATCCCAAGAGAAACCTTACAGATATCTTCAAACAGCACTGAGAAGTGTCATGTAGAACAATGCAACAGATATGGTCTGCTAACTTGTTCAGCACCAGGAGTTTCAGTAGCTCTTTTAATTACATAAAGTAATTAATGACATAAAACAGGTTAGCTCCTCACTACTGCTGTTCTTGCATATCTGATCAACTGAGTAGTAGTAGCATACCACAAAAACATTTAATTATTGAATCATTAATAAGAGGGAAAAAAAGGATTAAAAAGGCTACACATTGCTGTGGTTGAGTGAGTAAGACAAGAAACAGTTGAAATTTTGAAAGAAAAAAAAAACATTTTCATTCCAGGTCTTTCAGTTTTAAAATACTTGGGTTTGATGTTGTCAACACAGCAGTCAAATCAAGCTCACAATCAGGAGAAGGAGCACTGCCAGGTGAGCTGAAGCTCCATGGGAGACCCTAAATTATTAACTACCTGAGAAACAAGCTGACACAACTCAGCTCCCTAACTGTATTTCACTTTCTGATCTGCCCTGGATAGATCCAAGGGTGTCACAGGAACAGAAGTGACAATGCTGAACTTTCTTTCCCACATAAAGGGGATTTCCATCTTTAGCAGTCAGCAGTCTGGGTAAGATGAGCAGGATGAGCCATACACACACACAGTCCTCCTAAAACAGTATATGCTGGAAAACAAAGATGTTCTAACAGGGACAAGGCAACAATGCATGTGACCAACACAGTTTGTGACCTCTGTACATCCCAGCTCAAACAATGCTTGATTTCAGTGTCTGACACCTTCTAAAATTAAAGAACAGAAGACTGTTTGATATGGGTTATGTCGTTAGGTCTTCACTCTTATTTCCATTGCAATACAATTCATAATAAACGTTGACTAGTTCAAACCTGCGTAACTTACTTAACTTACTTAACAAAACTGTGTAAGCTTACTCAAACAAAAGCCCCAATGTTTCCAAATGGACCTTTGCCAAAGAAAAATACATGACTTGGCCACCAGCACCTATGGTGCAACCCAGGCAGGTCCAGGCAAGGATCTGCTCAGGCTGCTGCTTGAATCTATTTTTTAATGTCTTCTGGTCCAGCTATTCTGCTGTATCAAGTTAAATGCCTTTATGTCCAAAAGGGTTCAACAAAGATGTTCTATGAGCACTTTGAATAGAAAGTTGGCATAACAGATCAGCAAATCTAACCAAGATGCAACAGACACTAACCCTTCCCACAGCAAAACCTGTCAGAAGGAAAGATCATTCCACTTTCCTCAGAATATGATTACTTGATAAATATAGAGTTTAAGAACATTACTTGGGCACATACACTACTATTGGGTTTTTAGTAACTGATATCCATCTTACAGACAGCAAAAGACATATCTAAAAAGACCTTGTCAAACAACTGATCTTGCAAAAATAGCCTATAATAAAATACAAGATGGGAAGGTAGGAGGGAAGTTGAAGCAAATCAGTAAGTTCACATTTCACATATTTAATTGCTTCTAGAAGCCACATTCCCTATTAGCTACGCAGCTACAGAACACAACAACATGTAATCTCTAGGTATACTGCCTGTTCAAAAGGACTGATAATATTTTTAGTCAAACTTCCCCTTAAGGACTGTCTATGTATAAAAGGTGTATATAAATTTAGGTCCTTAGTTATGTGCTGTGACCTCTCATTTCCCAGTTTTGTGGAATATTGACTAGAAAAAACCTTTCTCAACAAATACGAGGAAATACCTAGAGAAACAGTCGCAAAACCTGCCAAACCAATACAGACTTTAAGTCTTAGGCAGATATTAAAAATAATTGTCCATCAGTCTTTCCAAAACCTTTGATTTGCCCTGAACCTTCCCTGCTAATAAGCAAGGCCCCTATTAAGGAGAACATGCACAGTACTGTTTCCCAGAAGCATCAGATTCTTTTACAAGTATTTTTGATTACAGACTACAAAGCAGTAATCAGAAGGTCCTGCTACAAGATCAGACTAAGAATTGAAGTCACAGACAGCTACTTTTTAGAGACCAATCCTTAATGGAGGGCACACAACTTAATACGTCCGTCACATGAGGGTAGAAATATGGCCTAAAAAATTATAAAAGCTAGGAGGTTTTCAATGGTAAAGTTGGATTTGTTGGCATCATCCTATACCTTCTGTATGCACAATACAAAGACTTTAAATAACTGCATAGTAATTTACTATATTATTAACTCAGGAAGACAGAAGCAGCATGACCGGCACCGGGGCAGCTGTCCAAGGAAGTTCAGACAGCTTCTTCCTACGCAACATCCTGCAGTAGCTCCAACTCCAAAAGCAATTAGTACCTTCATTTCCCAAACTCTTAACAAATGTATCCTATAATGTGATTTACTCCCATGGAATTTAGGCTGTCAGATTCAGGTCCTTCAATTAAGAAAGTGTGTTATCATTTTCCAAACAAAAATGGATCCCTTGCTATGAAAAAGCATCTTTCACGTGAGGCATGCATCAAAATCTTCTTAAGGATTTGCTGCTTTAGGGACAAAGGGGAAGGACTGCATCAAATCTGGCTGGACATAAAATGCCTTTGATGGTGATTTTATTTTTGTATTACGTTGGTGGATATTCATTATAGCCACATCAGCTGCTCATCGTGGGAGATTTTGGATAATTTGGTAACATACAAATAAAGTGTCACAGTAATTCAAAGCGCCAGGGTTGTTTAGTGAGCACCTGTCAGGAAAAAATGTGTTGTATCAAGTCAGCAACTACCTAAGATATGCTTGATTATATGCATCTTTAAAATGCAACATTGGTTAATTACTTCATTAAACAAAGTTAGATAAGTTAGGCTGAACACCTATCCTTCCTTTCTATCTTTGTAACTGTAGGCACATTTGCAAATCAGGCCTGGACCCTCGCTTTCATGCTAACATCTCCACACCTTGTAAGATGGAGGAATGAAAAGATGTCCTAAAAGTATCAGAAGAATTTACTTGGTACAGATACTGCAGAAGGCAGCCACAGAGCTGTCTTGCAACAGCCAAAGGTGTATCAATCTTCAACAAAAAGAAAGAGCATCAGATACACCCTCAGCAAGCAGCACCGCACACTCCAGTCAGTCACAGAGCAGCCTGAAAAATCTTTCAGAATTAAAAGAGAGCATCCAGACTACCATGATTACACTGGGAGTCTTTCCAGCTTGCAGGACTAGACTGCTCCGTAGCCTTAGATTTAGAGAACACTGCTCTATCCATTAATCAGAAATATCACTGATCGCCTGTTGGGCCTTTGCTGTGTTCATGTTCGGTGTTCGAGATGAACTTTGTTAGTGAAAAGAAGGAGTTCAACACACATCTGATACACAAACATTTGTCAGATAATACGCATGCAAATTCAGTACAGATTACAAACTATGCAGTCAGTGTTCATGACTATGCCAATACCTAGACTTCTGTCAAGACAAGAACATGAAATTCTCTGGTCTAGTTTCTAAAAATCTTCTCAAAAGAAAAGGAGACCATACAAGTAGCCAATATCTTCCAACTAGTAGCTGGGGAAAACAAGCCAACCGAACACATCCTGCCACTCATAGGAGTCCTTAATTTAAAATGCTACACTGTATAAAAACATCTACAGATACCTACACTACCTTTGCATTCCCACTCAATGCCATATGTCTTAAATTTGAGACCTGATCAGGCAGCCTTTAACAACCAAAAACCTCCAATCTGCTAATAGTGATCCCAATAGGAGTATTTTGGTTCAATCTGGCAGAATTAATGAACTCTCAAAATAAGTACCACACAGTAGTAAACTGTAAAACATCTAATGTTCTTTTCCTTCTCCATTTTATTTTAGATGTACACATAATAGAAATCTGTTTACCATGAGAATATGCATAATCATTTTATACCATTCCCAAAAAGTCGGAGAATATTTCAGGTTGGAAGGAATCTCAGGCGTTCTCTAGTCTAACCTGTTGCTTAAAGCAGGTCAGCTATGGGAGATTAGACCAGATTTCTATAGCTTTCAATAGTCAGTCAAGTTTGAGTTCCACTGCACAGCAATTTCATTACATATTTGATATATTACATAATAAAATACATATAGTGTTCATACATTTGTTACACCAAGTTTTAAGGGAGTAAGTATATTTTTCAAAACTACAATCCAGAAAAGATATGAATATTTTACTTGAGTAAACATCCCTTGCACTTGTAGTTTACAAACTCCTTTTGGATATTGTGCATTCTACATTTGTTTAAAGAATCACTTTGGCAAGTAAAAGTAAGAAAACCAGTGATTTTTCAGTCTTCTTCAAACCTTCTCGACCATTTTCTATTAATTTCATGCTAACAAATATTTCAGCACTCCATCTACCCATATGGTTGAGCTGCTTGTATATGAAGACACTGAGTTCATTAATTATCCTTCTTCCAAAGACAGAGTAAGCAGATGTTGACTGCATAACCTCACTAGATTATAATTGTGTTGTGTACATTGGTGTCCAAGAACACCATCAACGCGACATTTTTCCACCACATTGCATACTCTTCTCTGCACAGCTGCCCTTTGTGGTTTTTTCCTTTCTTGAAAATACCTAAGTTACTCAAACATATTTCATGTTTAAGTTGGAAAGGAACAATCAACAGCAAGAAGCCAAATTCAAATGGCAAACTGTGGAGAGAAGGCCGCTTCCTACAAATGCTTTTGAATTGCACAAAAGCAGAGCACCGCATATATAAAGCCCAGTTGAGGCTGCGTAGCATTCTGCACTGCAGTAAGTATGAATGATGCTGAGTTTTGATCTAGTTACCAGAGGTGTGCAGGTGATTAATCTATTTAATAACTAACCTTTTCAAAAGGTTAGGCAAATTTCAATACTCTTGCCAGACACAGTATGTAGCTGGTAGAGACCTGACCTTTTCAAGCAATACACTACATTCTGTGTAATGGCATACTTGGTAAGAAAAATTACTTTATGGATGATTCACTACTACTGTACACTTGCATATGCCTTAAACAGCTCTGTGCAAGCTTCTGCATGGGATTAATAAACGAAAGAGAACTTAAAAAATACACATTTTCTGTGAAGGGACATGTACATGGAGGTAACAACAAACTGGGGGAGAGAAGGTAAAGACAGAAGGAAATGTAAGTTAGAGAAGTCAAAGTAGCTTGGAAAAGGAGTCTGCAAGAACGTGGGCACAGTTCCCTACAGGATACTGCTCCTGCCAATAAAACAAAGTGTTTCCCATTAGGAAAACAAAGTGAAATCAAGTGGCTGAGTCTATCTTCACCTCATTTTAGCAGCAAGTGCATCAAGCACAGAAGATAAAAGAAAAAGACCTCGGAAAAGAGCTTTTCCCTTACAGAAATCACCAAATCACTCCCAGGATATTCCACATCCACTTTATGCACTTCAGTGAGGTCAGAGTTCATAAAAAGGATAGGGAACGTAGTATGTGGCTATGTATAACAACCCACAAATGCCAGAGTTGATAACTAAGATATGAAAGCATATTTATTTCTACATGCCTCTTAAAAAAGATTCTTCAAAGAATATGCCATTTAAATTAAATTTTTAAAAATAATAATAAAAGACAACAGAATAATTACTTGTAGGCTTAATTTTTCCAGACAAATTTTTGTTAAATGACAAATTTAGGAGTTGTATATGTGCAATATGCTTTCAGATATGCAGAAAAACACATGTTCAGTAGCAGAGCTTTAGGTACCTGCGCTGCTCATTTGGGTTTCTGGCGTTGGGTTTTTGTTGTTTGCTTTTTTTACAACTCCGCTTACTTGAACGCAAACGCAGATCATCATATAAGAATGAGGTTTTATTGCCTACTATTATGCTTACTTTATTTACTTTGGTGTTACAACTATGGGAAAGAAGAGATGAACTGAGCCTTGCGTTTAGCTTAACTAACTTTCCATAATTATTTTCACAAGATCTAATTTTTCCCATCACATTTCCTCCCTGCAATGATCTTAATCTTAAAACATTATTAAAACCCTGACAAACTCCTATTAACTAACACTTAAACAAGAAGTATTTCCCACAAATCCCACGTCATCCTTCACAATTCCTGCTGTCTATTCCCACTATATCCCACTGACAATTCACAGATATTTTTCTGTACTCTCATTTTGACATTCTTGCCCTGTTTGACACAGTCATTCTGACTCAATACTATATTTCTTCATCTGCTTAAGTCAAAAGGCAATAGGGCTTACTGTGATGCCGTCAAATTCCCCCTCTAGACATTACAGCACATGCAGCATTTACCATGAAACAGGAAAAGGAATTTAGTCCTTGCACATCAGAAAAGAAACTCAAGCAGCAAAACTGAAACGTGATGCGGAGGCCTGAATTGTTTCTGAGGTTGGCAAGACTTCATTCTAAATGTTTCAGATGAATTCAAAATGCCCTCGAAATTAGTTTTTCATTAAATTATCAAAATAATAATGCAGACACGGATCCAAGTTGAACTATGTAAGTCTAAAACTAGAGGTTAGGGTTCCTTTCAATCCAAAGCGCCACATTTTAGTACTGTTGAATAAGAGAAGGCTAGAGTTAGCAATATCACCAGGAATATGAATGAGCCAGAGCACCAGGGGGGAACTGGGTACATTCAACTGATAAATCTGTACTGTGACATTTCAGAATGAAAACCACTTTCCACTTTCTACACCCTTAGTATCTGCAAGCTGTTCTTATAATCATAGCAATAAAGTGCTAGACATGGCAAGTTCCTACTTTGCTCAGTTACTCTATACTTCCTATATTAACCTGGTAGGACTGGACGCAAACCAAAAGGGCCCTTCGTCGGGGAGATGCCACGGACGATGCAGTCAAACAGAAAGCTGATTTGCTCTCCTTCAGCACAAGAAAGGAAAAAAACGCCAGCCCCTGCAAGAAAGCACAACATAAATATGTGTTTTTCACCTTGATACATTAGAAATCTATTTAGATGATGCTATTTATAACATAGCACAGTGTAAAGTGCAAGCCATGAAAAGACATCAAGACATTATCCAAAGAAAAGATATAAAAAGAAAAATCATAGCACACATGTACTATATCACAAACATACACATAAATTCAATAGCTACCTAATATTTTACACTAATTTTCTGAGATTCAGGCACTTAGAGCAATGTTGAAATACAAGCCATATTCTCAACATCTATCTGAGTCTTTCATTCTTCTATACCTTTAAAGTTTTGTAGAACAAATCTTAGCTATGCAAGAGTCAGGGATACTTAAAGTGTCTTTATCAAAATGAACCAAGGTATTTTTACTTTTACCCAGTTTTAACAGACAGCAGCTTTTTATATCCCAATGAATTAGGATTTGGTTATATTGCTGGATTATAGTATAAATTTTCCTAGACTAAGTCCTATGTGTCTATTATTAACAAAATGTAACACAACTCCACAGGTTGTCATCAGATCTTTACCCTTTGCTCTATTCTGATATTTTGCTTTCCATTCATTAAGAATAGCCCCAAGCAAAATTAGAATGAGAATCACTAAGTAAACAAACAAGTTCTGAGCTGCATGATATATGGCTACATGGACACCACACAAGACTAGAAGTGCTCCACAAAACACTTTGAGGATTGTCAGTCCAAATATTACTCACATGAGGAAATTAAAAAATAAATCTTCAAACATCAGGCAAAAGGCCACCCATGCACACCAGAAAACCACAATAGCAAATCTCAGACCTGCAGAAGGCTTTTGCTTATTATTTTCTTAGGGACCTGGGCCCCTAATCTGGATATAAATTTGCCTTCTGTATGTCTCCAGCCAATTCTGAGTTGTTTATGCTTTCTTGACAATTTTAGTCCAAGGAGCAGAGATGGTCTTGACCGGAATGCCTGTATGCCCACCACTTTCCATACATATGCCCTGTCGTATGCAACAGGATATGCACATTTTACTTAGGCAATGTATACACTTTTGACTACTTGACAAAGGGTTATGGATTCAAACAAATGAGATAATAAAGAGTGGACCACAAACCAAAATAATTATTTTAGTAAATTAGATATAACCAGCAAGTTGCAAACTGACCACTCTAGGAAAAGCATATTCTGGTCAACAGTCTTTTTGTCATTCTTAATTTATGTCCCATCTGAATCTTTGCCTGCTCTGCTTAAATCTGTTCAAGACAATATTGTTAGCAGCATCTTCATAACTTGATTTGTCACTCTACCACATCGGATTCCTCTTCAGATATTACTGATCAAAACTTCTTCAGCTGAAGAAATGGAAATCCTATTCTTGAAACAGTTTATTTCATTTGGTGAACTGCTAGAAATTTAACTGTCTGGTAGAAGTTAAATTTACACTTAAGGGCTGGCTTGCCAATCATTTCTGGTGAACGAGGTCTCAAACGTATTACCTGAGACTCAGAATAGACAAATTTTAAAACACTAAGGTATGTTTAAGCAGTTGAAAAGATGAGCACACACAGGCTCATGAAATGTAAACCAGAGTAAAGCCTAGTTAACTCTGCACTTCTCTGGCATTGTTTTTCAGCATTGTTTTTAAAAACAAGTTTGCCCCACTTTTCCTCATGGCACATATACATGCCCTGGCTTCAGGATCAAAGACCTAGGAGATTACAACAGTAATCACACGGTCTGACAGGTATGAATGTTTCTGGTGGTGATTCACTCTCAATCTTGTCCCATTTCCCCTGCCCAAGAGATTCCAAAGAGTCAGAGAACACTGCGTAAAAAGTTAAGTGCAAAGTATGTATTCAGGAATGATTTGAAATTCAGTTCTTCCTTTGAGCTGCCTTCTCCTCCCTTCACAGAGTAGAGGGAGTCTAGGGAAACCAGTTTGCCTAATCCTAGATGGTATGACTCCTCCTCCATGAATCACACTGATGCCAGAAGCCATGCCTTCCTTGAGGCAGCAGGGCAGCGCAGGGCTTTGATGGACTCTAAACATGACCTTTCCATTCCATGCACAATAAGTAAGCAAGTTATAGAGACAGCATAACACAGGACATTCATATCTCAAGCACAATGATATGCTATGTGGCTTGATAATTCAGTAGAATCCTACATACCCATGTTACCATTGAGGAAAAGAACATTCCTTAGATATTTGTCATAAAGAGTACATCTGGACCACTTTGTTCTTTTGTCACTATTGTCAAGAGTCTTCCTTAAACTCCTAAGAAGCTATACAAGCTTTTGACATTAATGGAAACAAAAAAAGTAAACGTGTGCATACAAGCTAGCTGCTTAACTCAAGGGATGATTTCTGCAAAGAACTATCATACATCTGGAAATCCCACAAAGAAATATGATGGGTTTATAAACTAGTGCAAACAGTGAATGCACATGTGCACATGGATACAAATCCAATATACACATATGCATAAAGTATTTATTTGCAGATTCTATTATTCACATGATCACCACAGTTGCTGATCAACTCGCAGGAAATATCCTTGTTCTTGTTTTCCTAGGTAGAACTAGATTGCAAGGGAAAGAAGCTTGAGGGTCCTTGTAAAATACATATGAATAGGTAAAGCTTAACTATGTTTTAAAAGCTATACAAAATCCACCAATTACGTTTCTTTTCTGCTTTCTTACTAGAAATTAGACATATCAGTCATGTGCTGGAGCAGATTTGGTGCAGAAGCATTTGGGAGCCAAGGAATATGTGGTATGCATCACTGTAATACCATGCAGCTGTTTACTAGACCAAAGAGCTCACTCCCTCACTCCCATCGTAGGGTAAGAGACCGGGTGAAAAGCAGCCTGCAAGCACTTGCATAAGGCTGAAACACTAAGCCAGTCCTCTGTGGCAGTCAGTGGTAAAGCATTGTACAGTCTCCCGAACATTCAAGAGAACTTGTCAATTTCATAAGACTTTCAAGTATTATTAAAATTTGTTAATGGTTTGTTTTAATTCATCATATTAAAAAAGCAAACCTATGGGCAAACACATTGTCAAAAGGCATAATAATCAAAAATTCCTTCAAATTCTGTACTGTGTGTGAAAGCAGGGAGAAAGAGTCAGTCCATTCCCATGAATTATTCCTCCTAACAGGTACCAGGCAATGCTAGAGCTTGAAGTCTTTTAGCTACAGGACAAGTTCAAACCATGGCAGTACAGTTCATGGTAATCATCATGTTGTCAAACCAGAATCTCTCAATCCTGGCCTCATGCAACCTCCCTTTAAAAGGTATCTCAGGCTGCTCTTCTCTCTAGTTAAAATTATAGCCAGTGTTCCTATTAGTGGCCATGACTACTAAAGAGAAGATAAGAATGTCTGTTGCCTGCAGTAGGTCTAAGTAACATAAAAGAAAAATACCTGCACATAAATAGAAATTTTAATCTGCGCAGCCCAGAATCTTTCAAGAAATTCAGACATTGCCCCAGTTCAACCACTTTGACTGCTTCTTATTTTCAAATAAATTCCTATTTGTTATAGGTTTCCTCGTCTGCTCCTTTGGCCCTTTCAGATATGTTGGTAGCCACTTCCACTACTTCTGAATTACTTTTAAGAGCCACTTGCAGAGGTCTTAGAAAGGAGAAAGCACCTAATTTCATCAAAAACAAAATCACAGAAATAATCCTGCGTATCCTGCAAATAGCAGCAGCATCATTTGTTCTTTCAAACAGCACCACAAGTCCTTCAAGTTCCTCTCTTCTAGAAGGTGCTGTTAGAAGACATGAGGCAGCTTCAGCCTGCTAATGGAAGCTAATCCTGAAGTACTTGAACATTAGAGAGCCTGAATTCTCACAGTGTTAACATGGCCTTTTATTACCCTACTTGAATTTTTTTACACTAACCTCCAAGTCAAGATTCTCCTGGCAACCGGTCTCTCTAATTGAGAGAAGTGCACTCTAACTGAGCTAGCAACTTAGGAAAGTGAAAGGCTCCCTTTTTCCAGCCCATTCCTCTAAGTAAACCTCTCAATTAACTCCTAGGCTCAGATGCTTGGCTGTTTTGCAAATGGTATGTGTGACTGAGCTGCAGCTAGAGAAGCTGGGGGCAGGGAGAGCCAAATTTGCAGCTGTCAGGAGCAGAAGAAAGTATTTTCTGATCTCTAGCAGTACAATTTTGATATTAAGACAAGTTCAGAATGTAAATGCTTTTTTGCCTGTTTAAGAGTAAACTAGTGTAAAATGTCTTGAAAATGCACCTATTTTAATGTTTGAAATCCCAGCATAATCTCAGATGGTTTCCTTCTGTCTGGATTGAGCACCAAACCCTTTGGAGCTGTACAAAACCTATACTGAGCAACTAACTGCAAATATAATTAAGCATTTTACATTTATGAAAAATCTAGTGAAGAAGCAAGGACTAGAAAGCTAAAACAGATTTCATATCCTTTAAGACATGACTTCTACCACAGAAATATCCAAAAGTAAGCTGTGCTTCTGTTTGGGGCTTCAAGGTTTTTTTATGGAGAGGAAAGGCAATCCAACCACAAGATTATCAGTTCCTTTTAGTATGGTATTTATTAGAGTGGTATTTAAAACTCCACTTCACTAATTCTCCTCTTTCAGAGTTTCACAGGAAGAATGTGGGCAAAAATATAGTTCCACCAATAGAAAGTAACAGAAATAAGAGTCTATTTCCAAGGTGCTGAATGGGACTGGCCAGTATAGATTTACAAAAGGGAGGTAATGCTTAACCCGTCTGACAGTCTTAGATTAAATAACTGGCTTGGTGGATGAAGCAGTAGGTACTGTTCGCCAACTTTAGGAAGGAATTCAGCACCATCTCCTACAATAAGTTCATTGACAGACAGATCAAGTACAGACCAGATAAGTGAACAGTGGAGTGGACTGAAGACTGGCTGAAGTGCCAGACTGAAAGGGTTATGATGAGCAATGCAAAGCCCCGCTAGAGACCCATTTTTCTTTTTAAAAGAAAACTGATTTGTTTTCTCACAAGCTATAACACATTCCTTCAAATAGTGGAAAATCTTCTTTAACCCTAACCTCTGAATTAAGCAGGGAAAGATTTGAACCAGAATCTTCCACATTGAAAACAAGTGTCTTAAATCAGGAATCAGGACATAACAGTTGAGTCTGTACTTACAATCTTTGTAACTCAGGTCTGTAATTTTCAACCAACAAAATAAAATCCTCTAGAGTAAAACAATCAAAATAATTTCTTTACCATCTTCCCTAAATTTTGCCACAAGTCCCATGGCAGAATATCTTTGGATACTTAAACCTTTTATTTTTTCAGTTTGGTAATTGAAGAAATCCATTATTTCCATATTTCAGTATGTAAGTCAAACAATTTCACATCTACATTGGCAATCTGCATACCCACTCACACTCAGAGTTCATCAATTCAGCATGGCTTCAAACTTTTGAAGTTAAAACCTTGTTTTCTAATGATTTATATGATATTATAGCAAGGCACTAATTAATTGCGTAACTCTTTGTGTTTTATCTGAAGTGAATGCATGAGCTAAACTAGACATTGGAACAAGAAATTACTCCACCTCTAAATATATATCTTAGCTACTAGGCTACAGAAATTAGCTTCAGCTTGCTTGCTTGCTTTCATTTTGACCCCATAAATCTCATAGTCCCATAAAGTGACAAACCTACCAACAGGGAAAGGAACAGACAGAAGTTCCTAACTGTTAAGAGCTAGAAGTCCTCTACAAGATTCAGACATTTGCCTTTACACAATGAGAGCCTTGATGCCGCCTGAAACCTCAAAGCTCTGTATCATTTTCCCCCCACAAACAACAAAATAATTGATCACAATTTAATAATCTGAACATTAAACCATTTTTCTTTGTGTTTTGCATGACACAAGCCATAAAATTTCATTCCCTTATTTTTGCTCTGTGTCCAAGAGCAATACGTGACTGAACACCTGAAGAGCCACAAGGCAGTGTTCAGTCAGGATTCCACATAGTCACATTTTTACTGAACACCATTGAAGCCTGAAGAAATTTGCTCAGTAGAACAGACCCTCTGGTAAGAGGCTGCCTGCATGGCAAAGCAGCACAGCTGGTTCTGCAATCTCCACTTCGAATGAGGCTAGCATTTACATTTCTACAAGAGGTTTCAAACACCTTTTAGAAGACAAGTTCCATTTGTACTTACAGAAGCCACACCTGGTACCCCCTTCAAAGATGAATCCATTTGGGACAGCTCCATACCGACGCAGATCTGAAAGCTTCCATTGCCCCATGACACTAGGAGGAACATCTTTCACAAGGACGAGAATGTCATTGCAGAAATGCAGGGTAGCAGGCCCGCTCTCTAGTTTAGTGCCAGGTGCTACAAAAACTTGAAATCTATGAACTATCAGATAAGGAAGAAAAAGAATATTACAATGGAAAACAGAAGGAAGGTACCATGACTTATGTGATAGAAGTCATTCTACTCATCTGTGGTATGTGGACCAACTCCTGCTCACACCATGAGGCTCTAGCATAAAGATTCTAAGCAGAGCCCAAACAGTCCCATATGAGTAGCTATAAACTCATTGCTCTCTATTATGCCAGTTTGGGACTGGAAAAGAATAAATTAAATAGATACAAACATAAAATTATTAATTTCTCCTAACTCAGGCTATTCCCCATCTCAAATTAGTCAGTTATCCAGCCCACACTCCAGTTACCTCTTCCATCCTTGCATCACCACGAGTTTCTTTCTGTCTCCTTCTCTAAATAGCCTGTGCCCCTCCTTTCTTAAGCGCATGCACACGCACATGTTACATAGTGCCCAAGGAGCCCAAAAGCCAAGGCTCAAAGTAGTAGGCAAGTTCTAACCAGAGCTCTGTCACTGACTCATTTGCTGCCTTTAATAAACAGCTTCATTCCTTCCCTAGCAGCAACATGGGGAAAAATTACATTTTCCCACCTTTGTGAATCTTTTGGGAGTTGGCAATGGTAGATGCCCAGACATTTAAAATTATTAGGAAAGTAAGTGATTCATAGGTAATAAACACTATTAGATGTCAGTTAATTCTTCATATTTCACAGCCACAACTTGAAAAGACTGGAGAATAAAAGGAAATATCCATCTCATCCAAGTTTACAAAATTCAGGTTCAAATCCCAGCTCCAGTATCCCCTATATTGTAAGAGTCTTTGCCTAAAGTAACAACTGCTCTAGGCTGGTCTCCCACCTTCTCCTCCAGAGCTGTTGCATTCTGAATTATAAGCTATTGGGTACACTTCAAGGGCTCAAATCTCACAGTGTTTCAAAAGGAGCAATTTAAGTGAGCAGGCACTTAACTCTCAAACAACTGTTTTGACCTCTGCTACTCCTCTAGTTTCTTTTCTCTTGTAATTAGACAATAAAAAGGAAAACAGAAATATGTCTTGGCACAGAGAAGCATCAGGACTGTTACATTTTCAGTCAGAGGCTTTCAGTGGAGCATTTATCAAGAAGCACAAAGATTTAGCTTTCAGTTATCCTTCAGAGATCAAACAGCTACCTGCCTGTGAAATCTACAGGGTAAAATTCCAGGTAGCCTCACTTCTTTCAACCACTCTTCCCTGTTTCTTGCCTATACTTCTTCAAGCATCATGAATTTCAGCTAGGTCCGAGTCTTGCTTCTCATCTAAACACTTGCCACATTCTTAGTCACCATCTTAGCTGTAAGTCAACTCCTTATCTATGACGTGCATTAGATAAGTTCCCTAAGGCTCCAGCAGAATTAGCCACAAAGTCATTCGAGTGAAATGCGCAAGGAGACAGAGATAGATCTAACTAACCACAGCTCTACTTACAGCTTTGCCAGTAGTATTGCTAGGGAGCAAATCAGCAGTCACACGATGTCCCCTTTTGGGCACACAGTTGTTACACAACCTGCTTAAACATAAACTATGAAAAAGATATCAAAACCATCATGATGAATAACATTCAGTAAGGAATCTGATATCATTTCCAATCCCTCTGCTCAACACTTCACTGGCAATTAAACCACAGGAGCAGAAGCATCAGTATTCTTTCTGCCTCATAAATGAGGAATGAAGCACACTCTTCACACAATCAGTTGCAAGTTCCAACAGCTGCTAAAAACAAAGAGCTGCAGCTCAGATTCTAGACCACTGTTAAAAAAACCGCATATCCAAATCTAAAGCCAAAGTAGAAGAAAAAAAAACAGATCTGGACATGAAGCTTTTGCCATATGCTGCTTTCTTTGTAAATAGGAATTATTTTTCAGTTCTTCCCAAGCATCTACTTCTCCTCTGAAAAAAAATAATGAATAAGATAAAAAGCTGAATATGTCCATGAATAAAAGGTACTATTTAAGCTCCTAATTTCCTTTAGCTCATCACAGCTAATCACTGACCTGCAGTATGCTAACTTTCTCAGAATGAGTCTGGGCTCAAGCACTGTTCTCACACCTGACCTATACCTCAACTTGCTTAATCCCAGTGCTTTTTCTAATCCTGGTTCTTTTATTCCAGGAATAACATCCACCTCATCTGCTAAAAACAAATGGAAAACACAAGGAACTACGGTGCAAATGCCTCCGTTCTGCAGTCTTCATTCAAGAACAGGAACAACTCCTCTACTCCTTTCCCCTTTTCTTTTTTTGCTTCCCAGACTCTGAGGTCATCTGTCCATGGTCTATTTTTATCATCCAGCAGCCTTACTTCCAAGGCACGCAAAGGCAACCTTACTACGCTTCAAGAAAAAACACCAGTCACCATCCTCTCTTCATCTAAGATTCCATTATTTTCTATTTCTTCCTACTCAAACTAGACTCGCTTTAACTTAGCTTCTTTCTCCTGACTGAACCTGCACTCAGAGATGAAATCCTGAAACAAATTTCTGTACTCTGGTCTATCCTACCCCTAAGCTTTTTTGAAATTAATGTTCTACAAATTATTGCCAATTCGACCAATTATACTTGGTTTCTTTCTTCTTCATTTCTTCACCTCCACACACGTTCTCTCTCACTACATCTTTACTTCATGGCTACACATATCATCATCCAATAGACTGTATTCCTACCTTACTTTCCTTTAAAAACAAAAAGCAAACATCTTTGCTGCTGCTACACTTCCTCCTATCACAACCAGAGTGAGATTAAATACTCTTTCTATTCCACCACTGCATCACTGCAAGATCATGAAAGCCAGACCTACCCTTTCAAATTCAAATTCTCCTTCAGGTTTTAGGACAAGTCTATGATGTAAACAGATCCTAAATCTAGTAAAGAAACAGAACCAGAACACAACACAGCTACATCAAAGTGTATCAACTACTCCAGCTACTCATGCCTATATTGCTCAGAAACTATCTGTAACCTTTCCCCTTACGCAAGGCTTCATATTTGACAGCTCCAAGTGTCATCCACTTGCGATACGTCTATATTTCATTACTGTAAAATTCCCACCATCTTTCTATGTATGTACTGCAAAGGAATGAGTCCAGCAATGCAGCAGATGGCAAAGCATATGTAACAAATGATTAAGATGGCTAATGTGCGTCTTCCCTACACCTACCCTCCTTCCCTAGTTATGACTAAACAAACATAAGACAGATACTGGAGATTAACAATAGTATAAGTCTTTGTTCACCATTGTACATTTTACAGCTGCTAACCAAGAAAATAAGATAAAAGGATGCATAAGAGTGAAGCTTGCTGGAAAGACTGTGCCTGATGACAGCCCTTATTGCAAGATGCCTCTTCCTGAAGGAGGACACCACCAGTAATAAACATTATAAATACAACACCTAGTAGGCAGCTCAGAAAACTAGGATTAAACTAGTCAAGTGCAACTCAGGACTCTCCTCTTCTTAATTCAGGCTCCCTCTGAAACCTGTTGTCAAAACCCCTAAGCAAACTGAAGGACCAGAAATAGAAGTCTGATCACCTTGCTCCAAAGCTACACGCTTTCAGTGCCAAAATCAAAAACTAAATGCTCTCATAGTTAGCTGTCAGTACTGGGCAGTACCATGACCAAAACCTATCATAGGGAGACCTGCTTTAAGACGTAAAGGGAAGACCAGTCTCTTCATTCTCAAATCAGTGACAGTCTTTTCTTTAACTATACTTCATTGTTTGCATTTTAGCTATGTTTTTGTTCGCCATTTTTTCCTCTGGAACATAAAAACAAAACATGATAAGGCAAAGGTTACCTTCCCCCAAACTGTAACGGATTCGTACATCCCATGCATACATCGTTTCCTTGTTCTCAAATCCCAGCATCACAACTTGAGAGAGACAGATGATTGCAAGTGTGTGATTCAAGCCCTCATAGGGGAGCCCAGGATCCAAGCCGCAGATGTCTTCTAAGGTCATGCTGCTCCTCTCCTTATGCCCTTTCGCTCGTTCAGATTTATCCTTGTACACAAGCATGAGCAAACAGTCTAAAAGAAGCAAAACTGTCAGAGATGATGAGGCAGAACAGAGAACATAACACATTTCTCAGTGCTCCTCTTCAATACAAAGGTGGTTTACAAACTCAGGGTCAGTCTAATCAAGTCAATGCAAGAACTCAATTTCCTTTTCCCACCCCATCCCCAGGTAGTTTGCAGTCCCTGCTTTTAGGGAGCAAACATTCAAGGTGTGTTTCAAGGGTATTCTGCAGGCTCAGAAATAAGGAGGCAAGTAAAATATCTTCCCTGTTTTACTTTCCAACAATCCAGTTGTTTCTCAGACAGTCTCTGGAGTGTGGAACTCATTCAGTTCTGAGCATCAGAAGTTACACTACGCACTAAAGACCAAGAGCCTAGTGTCATCTGTATTTCCATCAGAACATGCTGAACCACAAATGAAATTCTTACTGTAGCTCACAGATTACTCAACTACTAAATGGTGAGCAGACTGTATTGCCAGATTGTTGGTGTCAGCTCAAGTTTCCTACTTAAATGCTACACAGTAGTCATTGCTAAATAACCATTAAGTGCCACACCTTTTTGAAAGTAAACTATCTTCCTGCGTCACCATTTTGTTTTAACCCCTTCCTAGAGGTGTTTATTACACTCTAACTATGCAGAGGAAGAGAGCAATACAAGTGCCATGGCCCCAAGGGAAAAGCACACTTCAGAAGCAACCCCAAAAGACAAGAAAAAGGGGAGACGCCTCCTCTAACTTTTGCACTTCTAATAAGAGCTCTCCTCTTCCCCCTTCCTACCACATTGCACTTGGTTGTGCAATTAAATCAGTATCAAAGTTACTCCATCCACAGCTTAAGCTCCCCTACATACCATAAGGAAAAAGCCCCCCGTGCACCATCTGATGAATGCTAGGATGTGGTGCTCCAAGCCCTGGCGAGGTGCCCTGCGCCCTCAGCCCAGCAAAGGCTGGGTATATCTCCAAAGAGGTGAAAAATGACCAAAAGACTGAACCCCCTGCTAGTGAAAGCAGAGCTCTGCATTGCCTCACAACTGTTTTCATCCACCTGTTAGCAAAAACAGCTGCGATGATGAGATTCAAGCATTCTGCAACACAGTTGTGTGTGTGAAGAAAGAACAGCTATGGTTTACAGACCAAGAGAAGCAAATCACTGAGGGCTTTTTCTGGTAAACCTGGCTAGTTTAGTTAGAATAAAATAGTATTCTTGAGGAATAAGCCACAGGATCAGCCAGTAAGTTTTCAAAGCAAATTCCCTCATCTTCTCCCTTCAAACTTGTCTTTAATGGCCCATGTTTATGTGCCTAGATAGTAGCTCTAGGATCTACAGATGCAGGGAAGTTTAACAAAGCCAGTTAAGACACAGGCATTTAAGACACAACTGTAACAACACAAGTAACAGACAGTTAGGTCTGAAGACCTTCAATTACTAAGGAACCTTTGGTCTACCAGCAGCAACCTAGGAAAGATGTCTTAATCCATTCTGCAGCAATGCAGATTCACATTTTCTATGTGGAAAAAATATACTTTCAGGCCCAAATGTTTTCTCTGCTAAGCACAGATAGGGAAACCTGAAACCTACTTTTGCTTCTCCAGCAGTAAAACATCGGCATGGAATAGCATTTTCAATTTCCCCTTCAGAAGCAGGGAAGTGATTCTTTTTTTTTTTTTTTTTTTAATTCAAAATGTCATTGTATTTTTAAATCAAAGTGATATTTTATGTCAAAACACTGATCAAAAATACCTACTGAGCTTACAATGCCAGCTTTTTTTACAGCCACCAATCACCCTGAAGAATAAACGGGATCCAAAACCAAAGAGCTATTCCTTGAGAAGTCACCCTTCCCTTTGGTTTTAGTCAGCGCCGGGTATTAAACTACTCAAACCCGACACCGGGGCACCACTGGCGGCCCGAGGGGCAACGTTACACCGGGCACTCGCCGCCGTGGCTCCGGGGGGCTCCGGCGGTTGCCGCCTCCTATTTTTGTCCGCCTGGTTTGTTGCCAGATAATTTACTGTCCGCTCCCCCGATTAATTTAGGACAAAAAAGAAGAGGGAAGAGCAACGACGGCTTGAGCGGAGCCCCGTCGAGGCTGATCTCCAGAGGCTGCGAACCTTGAAGGGAGCCCTGTGAATTCCCTGCCCTCGGGGCCCCCAACCGCGGGCGGCGGAGGGAGGGACACCCCGGCACCTGCCTTCCCTCCCTCGGGATGGGCCCCCTCTTACCTGCCACCGGGGAGGGCTTGCGCAGCACCAGCCACCTACTCTTCCACTGTAACGAGAGGCAAAAGGAGAGGGTTAGCCAGGGCCAGAGGAGGGTAGAGCAGGCTCTCTCCCTTCCTAGGAAGGGGGTTGTCGGTGGGGGACCCCCGGCCCCAACCCGACGCGGGGCCGGGCCGAAGGGGCGCTGCGAGCAGGGACCTTTTTTCCATCTCTCAACTTGACGTGACCCTCCACCAGCACGGAATCCGTCATCTTCAGTCATGATTCCGGACAGCTGCACCCGGCTCGCTGCTCCCTCCCCGCGCTCTGGACCAGGGGTCACTTTCAAAATAGCTTTATTAGGTCCCCGCACAGGCACAGGGAGCGACGCGGGCGAGCGGCCAGCGCGGCCCTGCCCTCCCCGGCGCCCCCGGCCCCACGGGGCAGTGGGGTGGGCAGGGGACGGAGGGGCTTCTGGCTGAAAGGAGAGGGGGTCCCGGGAAGCTTTTCCTTCGTTCTTTATTCATGTATTGTATTGCGATATTGGGGTTTAATTAATTATTACTATTTTTCCTGCAGGGTATCGGTAGAGGGAAGCACAAGGGGCGCACCCGGAGCGCCACAGCCCCTCGACAGCCGCTCAGCCGACCTCCTCGGATGCGACCCGGGGCAGGCGCCGACCCCGCTCCGCCGCTCTAACCCCGCTCCGGGCTTTGCTGCTGACCGCCGAGGCAGCCCGGCGGCTGGGGGCGGCGGGAAAGCCCGGACCGGATTTCTGCGCCCCCTGCCTCCGCGGAGCGGGGCCTGGCGCCGGCGGGCCGAAACACCCCTTTTCCCCCGCCCCTCTTACAATGCCCAAATTCCTCTTTCAAAACCCGTAATTACTGCTCCCCTCGCCTCCCAGAAGACATGCAGCCAACTACCCCGGATAAAAATACTCCCTTTTTTTCCCCTCTTCTTCGCAACACAACTGTCACAAGATAACAACCCACTTACACCAAACCCAGAGCAGCTACAATTAATAGAATAAGATGTGTTAATGATGTCCTCGGATTTATTTCAACGAGCAATGGACTAATTAGAGTCCATTATTCTAAAAATACTCCTACTGCATCTTATTTGATGGCAATTATTTCTTCAGCTTTTTTTTATACAGCACATTTTTCTTTCAATAGCATAATAGAAGGGGTTTTTAGATGTTTGCATTTATTTCTTCCCTTTGAGTCGGTCAGTTTGCAGAGAATAACATATAATTTAATAAAACCATTTTTAAGTGTGTTTCATAATGAATTAGGGAGGTGTTTGTTCAACTGGCTTTGCATTCAAATTCAATTTCAGTGTAAGTGTTAGGAAAAATATCAGATTAAAATTTTACTAGGAAATTTAAGTTGGATTTTCATTTTATCCAAAGCCATAAGCACTTAAAGGGAAGAGAAAAATACAGAGGTCGAGTTTCTATGGGGTAATGCTCCACAGAAAGCCAGGAGGGAGAAGGTGCTGGAGTGCGCCATAGGAATGTGGCCAATGTCAGGGATGTGAGAGATCAGACAAGGACCTCTTTGTTAACCTAGATGTTTACTTGCCACCCCTAAGCTGGCTTTATGGATTTAATACAGTGTTAGTCGCTGCACAGCAGATGCTTAAATGATGAACTTTAGTTCCACCAAATCAATGCCACAAATTAATTTTAATGCATTCAAATTATGAAAGTATTGACTGAAGATTTCTCATTTAGACCTTTGAGGGCAGAAAATAGGCTGTCTCACTTATAAGCATTATTATTGATTGTATTGATGTTGCTGTATGCTGCTATAAGCAGCATAGATTTTGAAAATGGGACAGTTAAAAGCTCCACACAACGTATCAGAAACATCAGTCTAACACCCTTCCTATCAAACAGCTGCCTTATTTACAGCAAAAGAAGACTGAGAGAATACATATAACACACCAGATTAAAAGCATGTACAGGGGATGGGTATTAATTTCAAAGTGAAACTGAAGTCACAGAACAGATACGAATGTTCAGAATGACATAAGCTCTCTGCAGAAACCTGTTGCAAATGAATCCTTTTCAAAGAAGAGTAAACAGTTCCTTCATGCTGATTTAATACTTGTCTTTCAGCAGCAGGTACTGTTAGTCGTGTTGCACAGTTGCATTCATTTTATGGAGTTAAGCAAGCCAGGCTCATACTGCAAATGGCCAGGAAGGCAAAGCAAGGCAACAAGAGTCTTCAGCTTGTTTTGGAATCAAGACCCCAGAGATGGATCTCATTTTCTCAAGCTAGTGTTTAGTGCTTCAGAAAAATGAGCTGAAGACTTTGATCTGAGCACTCGCGGTATTCACAGCTGAAAATCACATCCAAGCACTTACAGCTGCCTGCTGAAAACTTGCGCAATGCTTGCATAAAACTGAGAGCACCACCAGATGAAATAGATCCTTTATGCGGAGCTTTTCCGATGCCTTCCAGCACTGAAAAGTGTCATTTTTCTACCAGCTTCAACCTGTTGAACAACCTACAGAGGGATTCAAAGATCTAACTGTAACTTTATACATAACAGATTAAGTCCAAGAAACAGAGGGTAAAACCTTTTATTAAACAGTTCACATCATTTATCTGGATAACTTTGTTATACATTTGTACTTAAACAAATTCAGGTTTTGGTTATTTTTCCTTACAAAGTTTCTTTTAACTGCAGAAATCATTTATCACAACTGAGGAACCCATGAAAATGCTGCCAGTACTATAAAGTAAAACATATCTCTGAGTAACTAGGCACCAAAATTATCCATCTTAAAACACAGCTTTGCTTGAAACAACAGGAGAATTCAAAGTGTACATTATCAGAAGAAATACATTTCACATCGACACTTCCAAATGTGCACATCTGACCTGGCTAAAGGTTCCCCGTATTAATAATAATAATAAAAAATAAAGTTGTAATTTTCCATTCTTTATACAATGATTTTCTTTTAAATTGAATTATTTTCCGCCTTTTTTGTTTGGTAACAAAGCTGAATCCACAGCCTCTCAGTGGCTATATATTGTAATAATTTCTTTGATTGTTCCCATAACAATTCCATAGATCATGACAGCAAAGCCTGAAGTTTATGAGATCACCAAATCCCCAAGGAAAATGTCAAACTGCTCCCGCAGCCATCCAGTTTAAAAATGTGTCAAAAGAAACCTCCTTTCTGAATTATCTAAACAGTTGAACAGCCTGTTAATGCATAACCTAAGACATCTTCAAAACACTGTCAAATTGAAGAAACGTTTAGGTATTTATCATGAAGGTGAAGTGTTTCCACTGCTGTCCTCAGGGCAAGGAGCAGCTCACAGTCTGCAGAAGGTCCTGACTGTTATCAGCCTGAAATCAGGTGCTCTGACTTCCAACATTATTCAGCAAGCTTTGTGTTCTCAGAAAGCATTGCATTAACCTTGCTGGAAGACTGCACACCAGATTCAGCAGAGCTCTGAAGCATGCTTCTGATTTTATGTTCATGGAACGCAAAAATATGCTTACATGTTTGGTTGACTCAAAACCTAAACCCCCTGTTTTTTCCCCAGAATTGGTTTGTTGCAGCTAGCTGAAAAGCACCGTCACCTTGATCTACTGGTGTCTCTCCATCTGAAATTCAAGAGACCACTTCTGAGGGGAGGGAATTTCATTTCTAGCTCTGGTTTGGAATTGCTAAGAATTACCATGACAGTTACCATACTGTAGCTATGTAGTACAATATTTATGCCACCTTAATGAAACCAAAAGACCTCCGAACTCTGCTTCAAAGGTTAACTTATTCAAGTGTTCAACTAGCTTTTCTAGGGGCTATTTTCTCATTAATCCACTTTACATAGTTCGTCACTCGTGTATATACTCCAGGCTTGTTGACACGGCCACAGCCATCTCCCCAGCTGATAATCCCATAGAGGTAAGAGATTTCATTTTCCTCACAGGCCAGAGGTCCACCAGAATCTCCCTGTGTTAAAAGTGAATAAAAAATTATCTAATTTGATGAAAAGCTGTAGGAAAAAGATCAGTTTGGGAAAGTCCTGAATTAAGAATATTTGAATGCGAGATGTGAACTAAAAAGAAAAAGATACGGAAGTAATGGTCTACTGAAGTTTCATTATGAAAAGGGGGTTTTTTTAGACATACCTCTAATATAATGGTGGGGGGATTAATTCCACATAGAAAGAAAGTGTCAAAATATCAGATTTTTGTTTAAAAACCTGAAATGTTTTTAGATTCAGACACCTACTGAATAGTACAGTTGATTTAGGTCACTTTCAATGGGAGTAATGAGACCTTTGAGGCTTAGGCTATGTTGTAATATCAGCCCTGCATATTACATAAGGCAGAGAATATTTGGCAAGTTTCTCAATGCAGTTTATTGCAACTGTCAGAGATCAGGGAAGTTTTCATGATTTCATGATTCAAAGACAGGTGTCGCACACTTCTCCATGTGACTGTGGGATGCTATAATTTTATGTAGCATATGGGGTTTCTTGCGTCTGTTGAATTTGATGCTTCCTAGCATTTACGTTGTCATTAAAACCATGAACTGGAAATAAGACCACACCAGTGTTTGATGACACACTGCTCTGAGGTTGACTTCTACAGAAATGGAAATCTTGGAAATGAAAAGAAAAATGTGACTTAGTAAACAGTGCTGGTGAAAGGAACCAGCACTCTGCTTGTCTCAGACTAAGGAGACATATATTTTTTCCTGTTTAGAAAGAAAACACCTTGGGAGCAAAGTAGGTAAGGAAATTATGTTGCCTTCGTACTAGGACATTTCTGTGGTAAATGAGGGACATCAAATAAAATCTTGCATCTGAGATCAATTTACTTCTCAGAACTTGCTTATTTCTCCACAGATCATCTTATTGATTGCAATTTTGGTATCTGGTGCACTGATTACGCAAAAAAGTTTCCAATAAAATCTTTAAAAATAATCAAGCAGAACACATTATCTGCTTGCTGTTGCTTGGTCTTGAAGTATTTTAATACAGAACAGATGGTTTATAATTTAATTTCCTAAGCATACATTAAGAAAACTCAGAGGTCAGCTATATTTGTTGTGACATCAGAGGTCTATGCTGTTTGTCCTTAGACCACACTAAAAGTCTGCCAACAGACTTGTCATCAAAAAAAATGAATTACTGATTCACTAATAATGATTTCATGTCATGAGCACTGTTCTTCAGCAACATCAGTGACTCTACATCACTGTTTCTCAGACTTCACAACTATCTCCAGACTACTTGTCTTGTGCAGCTCCTCTCTCCTTCCCTCTTCTTTCTTCTTTCTGCCTCTCATTCCTGATCAAATCTGTTTTTCCAGGGCAGGGAGTGAGAATCAGGTACATTGCTCCATCTTGTATTTGTACTTCCTGGATAAGGCAAGGAAAACTGGCCAAGGAAGGTAGCCTCTAGTTCTCTAGTGAGTATGAACACTTGCAGTCAACAACGAGAATCAGTTCCCAGCCCTGGCTTCCAAGCCTTGAGCCACTGTTGGCTGCTGCTATTTCACTCTTGACACTTTTCTTTGGACACTTTTATGACCTCTATAGGGATTCCAGCACACAATATAAATTATATTCTTTGCTTTACTTCATCTCACTGCCATCTCTTAGCTATGTGCTGCCTGTTCCCACATTTATGTTAGTAGAGAATAACCTTCAAAATGAACTCTAGGTAAAACCTGAAGGTTTATGTAAGGACTAATCTGATCCTTCATTTAAAAATAGTTTCGTCTATCACCACAACAATTCTGCACTCTTATTCAGAGCCAAGGTGTGACATAATTCAAAAAGACATGCAAAGCAGTAGGAGAGTGAGGTCATTCCATGAAGGACTGAAGTCATGAAACACCGTTTCCAGTTGACTGATACTCTATACCATTAAATCCCACGCACTATCCTAACCTCAGCTCCTTCCTTCTCCAAGCCCCACCACTGCTCTCCACCTCCTACCCAGGCATCCTTATTTCTATTCAGGTAAGAGGCAGAATCAGCTCAGGGATTTGGCTCCACACAGGTTCATGCTGGTTGGCCTGCCAGAACTTCCCTGCCAGCTGGCCAGCAAACCATTGCCATCGCACTGAAAGCTCAGCCAGGGGCTAAAGCAACTCACCCTCCAGTGTGTAGCCATGACCTTTTATGAAGGTAGGAGGAATATAACACCCTGGAGGTCTTGCCCTTCTGTAGAACTTAATTGGCACTTAACAGATTACAAACCAACGATGGAAGCAATGTTGTGTAGTCACATAAGCCGTCTTTTTTTTAGGAACCTTTCTTTTCTTTGGGAGCACTTTAATGTCAAAAGTGAGCACTGTGTCACTGCAACATTTCTGGCAATAATATAGATTTCTATTATCTGCAGAGAAAACTCACAGCATTACCTGACAAGCATCAGATTTGCTATCAAAGTAGCCAGCACAGAACATATTTTCAGTGATTTCTGTTCCATAAATTTCAGGACTTCTGCACTTCTCCTCAGGAATGATTGGAATCAATGTTTCTTGCAGGATATCTGAATAGCCAGATACATCTTGAAAAAAATAACCCAGAGAGGAAAAGAAAGTCATTTTTTCTTGAATGTGAAGCGCATGACATGGAAACGCAATGCACAATAAAAGATATAAACACACTTAACACCTCCCAGTTATACTGTGTGGTGGATCTCTCTAAAAGATTATTTTTCTAATGATCAGATCACTTTCTGCTCCTCCAGTCAGACTCCATGCTCTTTAAAATAACAGTATTCCATGTCAAGTCATTAATCCACTTCGTGTGCTCTCATTTTCTAGAGACTCGTGAACAGTCTCCCAGCACTCCTGTCCTCTCCTCTTTCCAGATGTGATATTAAATCATCAGTTGATTGAAAGTTCCATTACCTCTTTTTGCCTTTACACTACACAGTTAGATCAGGACAACATTTGCTCATACTAAATCTCTAACCAAAATTAGGCAGCCAGCTCTCCCATCCTTCTCATCTGTCTACATCAGTCTCTGCCATCTGCACATCAAAGCAGCACAGCCAAGCAGGAGGTTCATAATCCTGAAATTCCTCATCTGGATGGATAGGATGTATTTTTCCACCTTTCTCAAGCTGGACGTAAGCATTTCTTAGTCCAAAGTCTGTCTGGCCCTCTCTTGTAGATGTTTCCAAAGTTCATTAGTGGCAAAGGTAAAGATCTCCTCCATTATAGACCTAGTAAGCTGATTGTGTTTGGCTTGCAGTTTTTGCTATCTACCTTGAGAAACCAGGAGTAGGATTCATTCGACTAACATGTCAAGTCTTTGGACCTATAACTAAGCTACTTGCTCCCCTCCCAGTCCATGGAGCTCATAGCTCATATCCCAAAATAAACACAAACATTTGGTCAAGGGAACCACACTCCAAATTCCAAGAACTACAAAGGAAGTTCAGGATGGCGATTTCAAATGTAAATGTTTAAACATCTAAAGGTGTGTACAAAGATTCCCACCAGAAGCCTCTTGGAAAATATTTTACAAAGCTATCAGTTATATAACACATACTTGAGCATTATTTTTTCATTCTCATCATTGTTTTACACAGACACCAACCCTCATTTTACTCACTCTCATGCCTGTGTCCCCATCCAGAAATCTGACATTTGAACTGATCAGGGAAAACAGTGCTACTTTCCGGCAAGCAGATGGGCTGAACAAACTGGGACTTGACGGCACAACGTTGGCCATTCTTCTTTAGCTTAATCAAAGCTGCAGAACAGAAAATATAGGAGGAATAAAGTGATTGTTCCCTTTCTTTAATGGGACTGGCAGCAATGGATCTCAGATACAATTTTAATTATCCCCTAAGCCTCGCTTAATTAAAATATTTCAATCAAAGACAGACAGGCTCATCTCAACAGCACCTCATTTTACCACAAATTGAAGGCTGAAAGATTCAGCTACTCCCCTTGTGGGAATATTTATTTTATGCTATGCTCAGTGAGCAGATTTTGCTTCACTGCCTTTGTAAAGAAGACAGAAAATACATATGTCTCCTCCCACCTCAAAGTTAAATAACAGTGACATATCCACAACTTTCAGCTGAAATAAGTGGGATGTGCAAGTGCTCACTGCTTCTAAAAGTCTGGCCACCTGCCTAATTCTGATTTGATTTGAAAAATAATTACTGCAAGAGCTGGTGTATTTAATGCTCTGTTATCAAGAAGTTCAGCAAAATTCAACATCTTGAAAATTAAGGAATAGAAAAATCAGAAGAGTTCAAAACCAAGCTTCTGAAAGCTACAAAGAATTGCACAACCTACACAACTTTTACTGTCCCCCCATGGGGCTGAAGACAGTGTAAATGCAGAGGTGCGCAGTATCATGAGCCTGATACTGAAAAATGCCAAAAATAAGAGAAATGTTGGATCTCCTGTAGCAAATCCCCTGTGCTTGGATGTAGAGCAACAGAAGAGTCATTGTATTTGGTGTAACAACAGCAGCGTGTTGGGTTTTGGCACACTAGGCAAAGGGGACAGAGCTATGAGATGGATACGCTTATTAGTCTTATTTCTCTACGGACTACAATTTTTGGCCATTGTGGAACATGTAAAGAGCATCTCACAAGCTGAGAAGCCCACACAAACCATGCTCAAATACTCAGCAGCTTTCTCTTCCTCACCTACCTCCTCTGCCCCACCAACTCTGCTTGCTCCCAAACCCCCTGAAATTCCCAGCACTCATGTGGTAGTTGTGTCTTTTAGAAAAGCATTTTCAGCAGGAAATAACTCTTCTGCTGCATTGGTAGAGACCACTGACAGGGGAGAACATGCCCCCACATCTTCTCCCCATACTCCTCCACTTTCTACTTGCCTGTTTGCTTTTGCAATTGGGATCATCTTAGGCACTCCATGTTCAGCTGACCCTAGATTTGCATACTGCACATTCGCGAGGCATGCCAGACTTCAGTGTAATTTAAAAAGTCAGGAAATCTCAAAGTGCCAACAGTGGTTTACACCGGGATATCTCAGAGCAGAGTAATACCCCGCACCCAGTTCATCTCATGGTACATTGTGACAGAGCTCCCACCAACACAGAATCTGAATGCTTTTTGCTACAGAGTAAAACCTATTCACCACCCAGGAGCAAAAAAGCCAGTACATGCTTCACCTAAAACATCCCCAGTGCCATAGTCTCATAGACAAAGTGCTCACACAGCTTGACACCCTGGGGTGATGTACCACCTTCCACAACAGCAGATCAGAAAATAAGCAGCGAGTTGCTGTTCTATTGTCATTCTGACTAATATTATAAGGTCAATCAGAAGGGCATTTAACTTTTGACTGATAAGACAGCTGTTTTTTAAATCTCTCTCAGTGTAAAAAATGACTCTTAGTAACACAGATTTTCAGAGCAGATGGGGTTATTATATTCATCTAGTCAGATCCTCTATACAATACAGACAATAGAATTTTACCAAGTAATTCCTGCATCAAGCCCACAGTTTCTGGTTCAGCTGAAAAAATGCCTAATCGCACAAAGACTTGAAGTGATGATGAATCTGCCATGCATCTAGGTAAATTGCTCCAAAAGCTAATTATCATAACTAGTTAAAAATTGCAATTTATTTCTCATCTGAATTTGTCTTTCTTTCAGATGTTGTTATATCTCCGGTAGAACTAAGAACCCCCTGCCCTTGAAAGCCTCTCCTAAAGCTATGATTTGTCCCTGCCCATAGGCGGGGCGGGGGAGGGTGGAACTAAATGATCCTTAAGGTCCCTTCCAACCCAAACTACTCTATGATTCTACAATTTTTCCACTATGAAGGCAGTTTTTTTGACAAATCGACTAAACTTTAGACAGTCGAATAAATAGAAAATAAAACTGGTGGACAAAAATACTCACCAATGTCATGCTCAGTAGGGTCGAACACAGAATACTGAGGATGCAAGATGTATTTCTCTATTTCAAATGTTTGTGTTACATCGGTTGTTTTATTAAATATATGCTGACCCAGAACTACCGTAATAGTGGATTTTAGTGGACTGTAATGGAAAAGAGAACAAGCAGTTCTGTGATTAGCAGGACAAATGAAAACTATTTTCCAATGGCTGCATATCCCTTGAACGGCTATAACCTCAGCTTCCAATCACATCCATTATTTACCCTCTCATAATGCCTTGACCTGTTTCCCAGGCCTCCTACCTACTGGGGCTAGGAAAAAGATGACTAATGTTACAGTGAGTCCCAGGCTCTGTGGGTCCTGATTAACCCAATTAAAGGCTGTTGCTCCTTGACAGAAGGAAAAGGCAATCACAGGTTCTGCTGCTCTGCTCCCGTCTGGCTAACGAGCACCTTTGAGGGCTATAAACACTTCTTGTTCTAGAAACCTAACTGGGACAACTTTCACCAGATATTGCCAATATGCACAAAAATTACTGGGGAAGGAATCGGGGACCAAAAGATGAGTCAGGGTGGATGTCTCATTTCTCTGGGAAACCAGGCCCTTAAAAATATCACAGGCACGTGTTAAGATTTTAAAAGCGCTGGCAAACTGACAACTCAGGAACATCTGGGCAGCTTCCACCTAAGAGCTATCATCACTTCTGCTCTGAGATCAGATTGATCTGTATTAAATCTCCTGTCTAGAGTAAAAATCATCTTGGTGGATGAAGGTCCCAACAGCACACTGATCTGATGAGAAAAACCACACTTAGAGGTGAACACAGGTTTGGCAATTCACAACATCTTTTTTAGCCATTGATTGTTTACCTTAAAAAGATCAAAGTCCTTTCATATCCAGTGTCATAGAACAGAAAACTAGTAAGAACCAGTACAACAGTTGGAAAGAAAGGGATATTTGGGAATAATCAGGGTGAAAACAGTGCTGTTCAGGAAAAACAGTAAATTCTCTAGCTTCGAAAGCAACAGAATTAAAGTTTCACTCTTGTTTTAGAACTAATTTAACTTGCTTGTGCATAAGTCTGCAGTGAATTTAGTTAGCAAGTGTCTTGGACACTGCAGTACTCATATGTTTTGTTCTCCGGTGCAGGAGCAGAAAATATCTGCTGTCACAGGTCAGACACAAGTGCAGAGTGGTTAACATCACTGCAGCTGCCCTCCTTGTATTCCTGTGCATGGGTAGTGTCCATCAGGTACAAAATTACAAAAGAACTGTGGAATTTTCTCCAGTGCTGAGCACGAAGCAATGATCAACAATAACGTACTTAGAGGAAAGAGATTCTGTCTAATTGCAGCACATTGAGCCGCCAGCTACCCTGCAACAATCACTATGCTCAGAATTCTTTAAAAAAAGGAAAATTCAAAGTTTATTTTTTAACAGCTGGAAACCAAGAGGACAATAAAACGTTCTTCAATCTATATTCATAAAAGCCAGGATCTTCTCAGTTATTGCAGTGGCAAACCTACCCCCTCAGAAATCAGATTTTGGGGCCTGTGAAACAGAATAGAAGTGCTTCCCGGAACAGTATTTAGTAGAGAAGAGATTTTAAAGGCACTGAATGGTTCTACTATGACTTACAGATGGTTCATTCAGGGAAAAAAAGTAAAACAGGAGGGGTTACAGAAAAGGAAACAAAACAAAACAAAAAAGACGTTATCTGCACAGGTATCTATTGTCGCCTAGTGGAAACCAGTTGAAACTGTGGCTAACAGAGGTACTAAACGTAAGGAAGAGTGCAAATTACAATGCAGCAATTATGGAATATCTGTATGTACCAAACCACCAGCTGGAAGTGGGTGGAAATGTCCTGAATAGCTGCCAAAGTTAGTAGCTATTTCACAACATTTGAAAAACAAATGCGTTGTGGCTCGAGATCCAAATGCTTCAGTACAGCATTCACAATGGTATTATTAGCTCTACAAGCTATCAGTGTATGCATTCTGGCACAAGGCTTTCTGTTTCTTTTGGCTTCTTTACTATGCAAAGGAACAACTGGTATAAAATGATGTAATGTTTTTTTCCCCTCTATGCGATTAAACGGAAATAAGGAAAACTGTTCAGCAGTTGTATAAAGTACAATATTTAGAATAAAGTAAGAGCATCCTGTGGTCAATATTCTCTCCAGTGTCTCACATGAGATCAAAAACAAACAAATGAAAAAACCCCACAAAACACCTCTCAAGGAAATCAGCCTCAAAGATTTAACAGTTCAGTTCTTCCCTTTGGCTTTTTGTAAAGCTCAGCCCACTCTATTTGTGTCAACCAACAGTAATTTATTCTTTAATAAATCAGTGCTTGGCCACCACAGCCACAGCAGTGAGCAGTCATCCCTGCTGTATCTCAGAGCAGGTATAAACACCCATAAAAGTTACTGAGAAGAGAATTAGATATATCAGCCTGCAGACTGCTGTACTTGCAAGCTCCCATTCTATGTCCTGTTATGCATAACCTTATTCCATCAGTCAGGTCATTTAGTTACTTTGAGACTTCTTAAGGAACAAGATATGGGCTTATGAGACAATAGGACTTCAAGCTATTTGTTAGCTCATAAATGGCAACCAAATGGCCAGAAACTCCTTTTGAAACATTGGTCTTTTATAATCTCATCTTCTTTCTTACTTGTTTCTGTTTGGGTTTGTTGCGAGTCACAAGCAATGACTCTGAGGAGGAGAGGACCTACTGTCATGCTAATGGGTGAGTTTACCTGTTAGCAAAGCAGTGTGCTGCTGACACCACCCAGCAAGTCTGAATAAGGCTTCCACCGCAGAAACTCTCTCCAATATATATAGCTGCTGCCCAGGGATGAGATCCAGGCAGGGACGAAGATCCCCCAACAATCCTAGGTCTCACAAAACTTCTTTTCTTGTGTCTTCTCCCGCATGGTCTTCTGGTAACTGCAAAACTATCTACATTGTCTGGAACTAGGGGCTTCCTTTCCCTGCTTGCTGAGATATAAAGGGATATGGCATCAGACTATGAATCCTTGTGATTTCTAAGGACTGGAACTTTTATAGGCATCTTAAAATGGGAGGTTTGTCAAATTATCATTAAACATTCACATACAATTGAATCTCATTCAGGTGAGTTGCAAGACTGAAAGCTATGTCTATTCCCAACACTGGCGACGTGTGTACTAGAGTAAATCAAATGCTGTGAACGTTCCCAGACACTGTTTCATTTACCAATAGTTATACAACCTTCACTACCCCAGGAGGCACAACAGAGTACATGGTACATCACATCTGTATTTTTCAGTTCTGCACTGAGTTTTCCCATTGCAATAGCAAGAACTAGGGTGCTTGTGTTAGTATCGTCTACTGAATACATTAGAAATGAAAGGGAAATAAAAGGATACACTTTATAAACTTCTGTTTCAGATTACAACTATATTCTGGAGGTCAGCTTCAACATTGACAACAGCTAAATATTAATTTAGGGAAGAGCAGAATCCTTAGGTTTTGGAATTAAATGCTATGTCTCATTACAGCTTCAGGCTCCAGTCCTTCAATTTGCTTACAGAGGCCCATTCACTTCTCCGGGCCTGAGGATTCCCTGAGTGATGACAATTTGTACCAAAGCATCAATCATTTCTGTGGTCTTGCATGTTCTAGCAGAAAAGCTGGTGATATTGGGATGATTGTGACTGAAAGCAATAGTGGGGCATCACTATTATTTCAGGACACAAATCACAACTCAAAAAAATGCAAAAGAAACCTGTTGTTGACATTTGATTTAATGCTAGCAATAAAATATTCAACACTCCTGGAAATAGTAGAACATTCAAAATTATACAGTGGAAGCTTGTTCTAGAATCAGTTATCCTTTCTTCATGCATTCATAGCATGGGTTTTAAGAGAACCTTTACATACCACAAGATGGAATATCACAATACTCCCAAGACAAACTGTTGTCCTTCATGATGTAGCACCATGGCTTCTCATCGTCATCTGGATTTCTAATTAATTCAGGGAGAAAGTAAATTACAAGTATTAAACTCAGCATTGTTCCAAGCTTCCCAGAGGCTTTCTGCTTTTTTCTCTTGCAGCATGCAGAGGACTGACAGGACTCTCAGGTTTTGAGCCATCTGACGAAGTGCTGAAGCGCCTGCTAACCCCTAAACGCATCCTTTCAGTAGAGTTCATCATGCTTACAGGCAACCCAGTCTACGGTTCTCTAGGACCTGAAGTACAGACACATGACTAAACACCTGTAAAATTTGCCTACAAGTATTTGGATGCATGAACATGTTCACATGGTTTAAATACAGCCCACACTGAAGTGCTTTAACAGATAGCAGCTCAGCTATTTTCAGGACTAAATCCCATGGGAGAGCTTCCTTTTTTAGGTGATTTTATTAAGCAAGGAAATTCCAACACAGGTAGATTCATAGAAAATCCATCACAAGAATAGCTAGCACAAATGAATTTGGGAAGCTCAGGTTCACATTCCCTGGAGAGTCTGAGGAAACAAAAATATTGTGTTCTTCAAAAAGAAAAAGAAATAAAAGGAATATCAGTTTAGCCCTCTGTTACCTTTGTGTTAAACAGATTTTGGGTTAATTCCATTATGGTTTCTCCCTGGTACAGCCTAATTGTCTTTATCAATGCCTTATAAGTAACCAGAAATTTGGCCAGTTTACTCCTCCAAGAATATAAGTAAACTTTGAAGATGCAGAAAGATGTTCAGTAGAGCAAGAAAAATGGACAAGTCACTTCAGGGCTCCAGATAAACAGGGATTCTAATTTCAGCTGGATTTATCAGAAGCACTGTCTATTATTGTAAGGTTCTTCAATATATTTTTTTAATATAACTGCTTTTCAGAAAAAGATTAAAGCCCTTTCAAATTCTCAGAACAGAAGCAGCAACACAGGTTGAGTCATCTTCCGCCAACAATGTTTCTAAATTAGACTGTTTGAAGAAGAAGATATCTGCAGGATTATACAGTGCAGCAGAGATATCCCCAGAAATTATAACAAGCTGACACAAAAAAGTGAAAAGCTTTTTTCTCAGCTCTGCAGCACATGAACACATCAGCTCCTACACCATTTTGTTCTCTGCGTTTCAAATCTGCAAGTGAATATTGTGCTTAAATGATGCAAATCAAAGGGATCAAGTGTTATCAAAGCATAAAATATGTGCCTGGTAAATTGCCATACTGTGCTGGGACACTATGAATCTCATACCTAAGTGCTTGGATCAGGACCAAGCCTCAGAAAAGGAGCCAACCTGGGTTAAGAGAGGGTGTAGGAACTGCTTCAGTTTGTGTTAGACGGAGAAGAAGAGCTACTTTCAGCATGCATGCATGCTTTTTATCATCAAACAAACTAGGAAATGCAGTACTGATTTTCCTGAAACACTGGTCTAACTTCCACGTGGGGAAAAAAATAAAATAAATTAAAAAAGCCCCAAAAAACCCATCCCACAACACCAAAAGCCACACATGAGCCAGGAATTTAAGGAGAATCATCCAAAGTTTGCTGTTCCCAGCATTTGCTCATCTCCACGATTTTATCAAAACTGGAGCATTTCCTTTATTTGTGGATATACATTGAAGACCTCAGAGAAAAGAGGAACATAAAGTCACTGAGGAGAAAGCACAAACCTACCTACCACAAGCTATTTTCATTATAGCTGAACAAAAAACTTCATCAGAAATGTAGTTTATTGATATGTGGTTCAATCAAAATTGAAACACTGTCAAATCTTATTTGGCAATAGTTTTGCTTTGGAAGAAAACCAGGAAAGAAATCTGACATCCCATTTCAACATTACTGAAATGCAGTGCTTTGATTTGTCATTTTCAAATAACTTTAACATTTGAAAATGTTTTCCTTTATGCTACATATTTCACAATATCAGAATTAGAAATTAAAAATTAACCATTTCAATTTGGCTGCTGCATTTCTTTTTTCTTGTGGATAGTCATTGATGAACAATTTCAAAGGTTTTGCACTATGCTCTTGCTTGAGAAAAAGAAAATAAAAATCCCAGGGGGAAAAAAAACCAAAAAAAGGCCCGGAATTTCCAACATTGTTTTGTATTTGAGCTTCTCCTGAAAGACCCTTGATTTAGCCTATCTACCAGATCTTACATTCTGTACGCTTGCATCCCTTGCTTGAGGCTGTTAAGTCAGACTAGCTTTTCCGAGGCAGGGATAATGCCTTCTTTGAGATTCCTGCCCTTCTCCCTTCCACTATACATCCATCTCTTGAGTTACAAACATAGGGGAAAGGAGAACTTTTCTCACCTGCAATAAGAGAAAGGCCCCAAGCCAAGCTGTACTGCTTTCTCGACGCTGTCAACATGAAGCTCTTGGTATAGCAAGTCTGAATTCCAAGGCAAGCAGCTGTGTCCAGAAATGGTGGTCTTTGCCGTACCTCTGTACTCCGTGCCATTGCCAACATAGCACCGATGGTTGGGGACTGGGAAAATACAAGGCATTGGTCAGGAATCAATGCAAATTACAAGTTAAATACTTATTTCATAGCTGTGGCCCCATATGAGAGCCAGTGGGCCCAATTTTTTGCAGTGCCTTTCACCTTTCACAGGAATTGAATGCAACAAATAAGGATTTATTTAATTAAACAAGAACCCAAGCAGCTAAATTTTCCATTTAAAATTAGGAGTGAGCCTTGTTTAACACATTCACAAATTGCTATTCAACAGGCAGAAAATTAAACCTAAAATTTGTACTGCGTATGGGAGATTTTAGTCAGCAATCTGCAGCACAGTCAGCAATATGGCTGGGATTCCTCCTGTCTAATTTTAGACACAACTGAGCTCATCACTGGAGACTCCTTCTTTAGTCAATTAAGAGAAACAGGCATTTCTAGCACCAAGCTGATCCAGCCTGCTTTAAGTGACTTTTTTAAGATGAGGTGAATGGTCCCATGCAGCCTTGACTACATTGACTGAAATCTCCATTGACAATAAAGAGAGCTTAAGTCAACCAGCTCAGAGACATCTGTGTTGTGAAGCAATGAAAACCACCCTGCCCTGCTAGCAAGCACTTAAAAGGCCTGATTTTTCAAATACTTCTTTTTATGGCCTCATACATACCCATATATATATATATATACACACTGTGCCCATGTATGTTATATGCATGTAAGTACATATTGCACATACATCAATTTTGTAAAAAAAAACTTGAATAGCAGATTGAATTTTCTTATTTAAAACACATTTTCTTTTCATCTGCACATGGGTTATTTCTTCAAATAGGTCTGACACATACATATTCTATGACCTGTATAGCCAGCTGCCAAGATCTATCAATGGCACATACCAGCATTATGGCTGGAAAACATATGGGGATACATTTGTATACCAATAGCTACACTAAGCAGAAAGTCTACACCTCAAAACACAGCTCAAAGTATCCCAAAGGAAACACAAAACCATCTAATGTACAAAAAGGATTCATTGCGACTTGAGCCTTAGAGGGCTTTTTATACTAGCCATGTCAGTGTGAGTTATCCTTGACATCTGCAAGACTGGTGGAATCTTCTTCTAAACTTATAAACATACTTAAATATATACCTTCATGATATTGCCTGACTGTTAAAAAACACACTGTGAGGATGATCTATCACACTACAGACTGTGGACAGCTATTGCCAAAGATGTGTTTACTTTGACAGAACAAGGAGACACATGAAATGGAGCATAGAACTAGCATTAAAATAGTGAAACACAGCACTGAACTGCTGATATCAATTATTTTTTTTAAGTCATTAGTGTATCAACAGACCTCAAAATCACAAGCAAGCATAGGAGGGGGCCCTGTTTGGGACCTAGAGGTCAGGAAGTTTGATGCAAGTCCTCCTGTGTGAGTTAGCATACAAATATATAGCAAAATTTGCTTTCTTGCTTGGCCTGGCAGACACTTGTGAGATGATGAGACAGCATTTTCTCCCACTTGCACCCTGAATCAAACTCTTTTTATTTCAGTAACTATGAATATAACATTAAATCAAACTCATATTTTAGCAACCATAATGTAGGAGCTCCCAGAAAATAATTTGTCTATCCTTTGTATCCCTAGCAATAGGAACCATTTCTTGGCGACCTTGCCATTTATTTTCTGGGCAAGTTGCAAGTTATGCTGCTTTGTTTGTCTGAAACAGTGTCACAAAAGTTCCACTATCATGCTGTATGCTAAATTCTTTCTATTATCCGTGGAAGTGCCAGGTGCTATTTTTATTTGTACTGTATTTATGACATTCAGAAATGATTTAGAGTTGACTACTTTTATGAGGATGAAACAAGAAATTCTGTTTCGGTGCAGAACCAGGGCCATATTCTGCAGTACCCATGGTTTGGACATCTTGCAGATGGTGTTTACAAGTTGTGCTCATCCTCGCTAGGCTTAAAATCCAATACATTTCTGCTTTAGCAGGTCTGCCAGCCATTGCTAAAGCTGCAAGAAGATTTTAGCTGGAAGAATTTGGACCCTTTTTTAAATCATCCCTCATGTTCTCCTGTAACTAAGTTTATATTACATGTTGCACTTGTTGAGAGGAACAGTAATATCTCTCAGATAGTTCTTTTTTCTCTTCAGTTTTATAAGGAGTATTTTGGGCACAGGAGTAAAGTGACTTAATCTCATATCTTGTGGAGAAGTATCTAGGTTAATACAGTTGTTTCATTAGTAGCTTTCCATCGGTCTATTCTCTACTCCAGCAAGCTGTACTTGACTGGTTTGCAGTATCAACACAGTACCCACATCACCACTCATTAAAAGGCATTGTATGCATCTAAGGCCATTGAGAAGTATGTGCAAAGCTGAATAGATCACCTATAGTTCAGGAGAAACAGTTTTCCAAAAGAACCTCCTCAACTGATTCAGCCGTACAGATCTTTTGCTTCTAATACTCTTTTTTTTTTCTGTTGCAGCACTGGAAAAAAATCTCTTTTTCCCTCTTTGTCAGAAATGATGTGTAGGTGGTCTGCTTGCAGCAGTTCTTAAGGGATTGCTCTGACTGGGAATTGTTCATTCCCAATTCTTTATAGCTTGTGCAACTTCTAACTGAAACATATTTATTTTCCTATGTGGAAGAAAGGAATGGACAGCATAATATATGCATTTTTCCTGTTCATTCACTTCCCTCTGGTACTGCCAACCACTATGTTGAGTAGAAATAACCTAAACTTTCAGATGACGAAAGTTTTGATGCAAACACAGATTCAAGTCAGTCTGCAGACCTCTCTCACTATCACCACTGCTCATTTCTTCTCAGGCAAAAAGAAAAAAAATTAAAACTAGAAGTAATTTTTAAATCCAAAAGTTTTAAATAGTTCATATAAAACATTCTAGTTGTGTTGGGATGGCATATTTTATCTGCATGTCACACCAATTCTTTGCCTTTTCACTTTTCAGTAAAAAGCAGTTTCAGGTCTTAAAATGAAAAGCAACCTGAAATAGCAGTTATCCAACCAGTTCTAATTGCTAACTTCCTGAGAACACTTCACAAGACTTTTTGTCAGCAGATCTTGCTTCAAAGTTCTGTAGTTATATACTTGAACATTCTTAGGAGTTTCTTTTGGAAGTCTTTCTGTAGAAAATGATGTCTCTTTTAGACCTTCTTTTCTCCAAAACATCTCATCAGCAATTTTGCTAATATTTTTGAGCTTTGACTGTATTTTCCTTCCAGATAAGCTGTTTTATTCTGTCAATAAAAATACATTTTTCCCCTTATGGTTCTAATCCTGGGATAGAATAGTTTTAAGTAATTCATTCAGTAATGCTTTGATTTATCCCTGACCACCCTGTTATGTTTTTATTAAATACAGTGTTAATTTGAGGTTTTGTATTGCTCTGTGTCAGTTGATGTAAGCTTCTGCTTACAATTGGCTTTACAAAAAATCTTCTCCAGTGTCTCAATTATCAATTATCCAATGGAAGAATTCTTTAGAAAATCATAAACTAAAGCAAAACCTTGGTGGAATTAGGAGAACATCCTTCATTCAGAGCTTTTCCTGGAGCACATGGACTTCTGTTGTAGTGCCACAGGAAGCTCCAGAGGCAAAGGCTTGAGTGATTGCCCTAGGTCCCCTGCTCTAGTCAGAGAAAGCACTCACTAGATAGCAGCTGGTTTGCAGAATAGAGCATTTGTGTACCACCGAGGCCTTTCTAATACCTCTATCAATGTATATTTCCACCTAATGAGAATGAATAGCAATAAGCAATGAAATTTTATGCCTTTGCATTGTTTACTGCTTACATTGCCTTAATATTGCAGGATGCCTTGCTCTCCAAGGCGTCATTTGCAAGGGTATAAGTTTCCTTCCTACCTGAGCTGACCCGCTGGATGCCCGTCTTTTGGATTTTTGAATCCATATTTTGTTTGATTTACCTAGAAGTTCCCTAATCTCCTTTTGTAAGTAGCCCTGAGATCCCCTCACAGATGAAAGCAGTCAAAGTCTTTGATTTCAGTGAGCTGCACTTTCCCCTGCTGCAAGTGCAGCTAATCACTAGTCTGAACAGGCAACAAATGCATGACAGAGGGAGTCTCCAATATTTGTAGAGATTGTTATTACAGGCATCTCACTCCATCAGATAAAACACTGAAAAAAAACAGGTATTCCAAAAGCAATAAGGCAAATATTCGTATGCACAATGAAACAAACCACACAGAGAGCTTTAAAGGACATCCACATTAACCTAGCACTGCACCCCACGTAAGATTTTGTTTATCTTTCATTGGCTCCCTTTGCCACTGAAAATCTCTCTAAAGATCTAGGAAAGTGGCCATGTGGGCACTGATTGCACTGAAGAAAGCAGTTGCCATCTTTTTCACTCTTGATGATGGAAATATGAAGTCTAAATAAGTAGGGGGAGGAGATTGCACAGCAGCAGCCCCAGGACTGGACTATTCCTGGCTTGATACAAATTACTTCAAGTTTTCATGCACTAATACATGTCTATGAAAGTGAGAATAGCAGCATGCACTGTAGCTTTCAGGGTTTGAAAATTAATAAACATATACCACAACTGAAGAATAAAGCTATATATCTGCTTACCTATGTTTCTATATAATTCAATAATACATCTAAAATGTTTATCTAGATTTCAATATTCCTGTTTGGACTTATGATTTACTACAACAGGAGATAATTCATGTCACTAATCTAGAACAAATAATCCATTCAAATAGTTGTGCTATCTCCTGCTTTTCTGAATAGCAATAAAACCTCTGGACTGAAAGCATCTAACACTGAAATAAATCCCTGCTGACACCTGTAGCCTGATTATGAAACACAGAAACAATTTGTCAGAGCCAGAAAATAGGCAGGAATGTGGAAAAATTGGCATCCATTTGTAATGAATTAAGTTTAATAGAAATTAAGCATATAAGAATAGTTTTAAGACTGAAAACAAAGTGATTTATATAGCACAAAAAGTTTCTTTATGTTGCATCCTAGCATAAGGATAGCACACTCCATTCACTGAAACTAGACTATTTTTAATATATATCTCTTCAAAGTAACTTTCTACGTTTGTACTTGCAAGTATTTATATCATCTGAGGTAAAAATGAAGAGATTTATGTTTCTTACAAAAGTTAAGCTACAAATCTGCCTTCTGGGTAAGTTAAATTCCTCCATATAGAGTTTTAAACCTAGAACTCTATGAAATCTGCCAGTATTTTCTTATAGCTTAGAAAAGAAAAGTCTCAGATAAGAGGAATAACTGGCTCTTTTCACATTTCATTTTTCTATTGATTATCTTCAATTTTTGCACAATAGTTATGATTACCAAGTCATATATGCAATCAAATAGGTAGGTATATAGAGATGAAAGAAGTAATGTATTTAGGAAATAGGTTGTCAATTGTTAGGAGAAAAAAATTCCAGCAGAAACAAGCAAATCCCAGTGCTATGTTATTTTGACAGAAAAACAACCTGTTTCATGGACTACCTTACAGGGATTTGAAGAATACCGGGGTAATTCATACTGAAAGCTTTTATTCTTTTGAATATACCTGTAGGTCCTTATGTGTTAAGAGTATGACCCACAATGAGTCTCCAGACAGGAAAAGAAACAGACTGTATAGCAATTAATTTTGGTGAAGGGGTGAGCAGTTGCTCTATAGAGAGCCAGTAATGAGATGGGTCTCTGAAGCACCTGAAGCACCCAGCACGGGCTGTTGGGAGAAAGGCAGTGGGAGAAACAAACAATGTAATGAAGATTTTTGCATTAATCCAAGGGGTGAGCTGAAAGCCTGTGAGCTGCTGAACCATTTCTACCACATTGTGCCTTCAACCACCTTCCTAACTGACAATTATACAGCAGAATAGGGTTGTGTGGATTAAGAGATGTCAGTGCCCTCACATTTCAAGAGATGTGCCCTCTATAAAATATAATTAACTGACACCACTGTCATGCCTCAAATAAAAAAAGACTTTTGTGGTTTTGAATTAACCAGCATCCAATGACTAACACTGCTGCCAAGTCAGGCATTTTATCATAACAGTAAGTACTAAGCAGCTTCTTCATATTAGTAGCTGCTAATATTAGTGTTAGTTTATACTAGGATTAAAAAAAGACTTGCTATCTAAGAAACACGCCACTGTAGAAACATGCCACTATAGAAACACAGAAGGCAACACAGAATGCTTAGCGTCCACCAACATCAGGAAAAAGCATTTATTTGTAAAAATAAGGAAGTCCTTTGTGGGTCTTGAACCTACTGCTATCTCTGATCAAAGAAATTTTTGACAGTTCCTTTGAATTTGCCTTGTCGCTCAATCCCTACAGAGTTAATCCTTGCTGTATGCCATACTGCTAACAATACAGCTCAGTAGCTTTCTCTTCTCAAGTCCACATTTGCCAAGATGTCAAATGTAAATGACTAATACATATCCTCCACACAAATGGTGCCTCCTACCTTTGCGTTATTCTTTGTATCAGCCAAAGTCTTTATTATGATTCCTGACTCTATAAAGAAACCTGGGAGTTCAGAGTAGCCTCTCCATTATTGCACACCTCCATAAGTGACACCTTATAATTATCTTCCTGCAAAGCCACATTTACTGCTAGTTTCCTGTTCACCATCAGCTATATTGGCACTTGGTGCAATGAGAGTTGGGTTCTTAGTTGATAATGCCATGCCCACTCACTCCTTCATCTTCCAATCCCTCCTACCATTTATCGTTGTAGGTAATAGTTTTCTAGACCTAGTTTTTCTCCATGTAACTTCAGCACTATTTGAATTATTATGAAATAACTCAAAATCTGATGAAAATCCAACCCATCACTAATATTTCTGCAACAGTGTCCAAGGCTTTCTCTAATTATCTTTGCCTTATTAACCCTTGTCCTACCCTCATGTAACCTCCCAGAGGACCCGTGAAACTTTATCCCAGCAAAAAACATAATCATCTCTCCAAGCCGCATCAAATCCTAACGATGTTTTTCTATCTGCTGACCTTGCTATTACACCTCACCCTATTTCTTCTTTTTTTTCCCTCTGGAATCCTAGAAAATAAAGAATCAAACACTAACCCAAAAGCATTCTAGTAGATTATAGATAACTTTGGCAAACAAGCCAAATAGCAAAGACTCATCTTCTTCTGTTTCCTTCAGAAGAAAAAGGTTTAAAACTTTCCCTGCAGCCTCCAGAGCTGAATTTCCTTTACTAAAGTACCTACATTCGTAGAAAACTGCAAACACCCTATTTCAGTAAAACAGCCACTAAAAGAGTGGGTTTGCTGTCTTTTTCACTTCTTTTATTACCTCAAACTCCCCCAGTTTAACCCCCAAAGATTTGGCCTAGAGGGTTTTTGCTCTGTATGTAGTTATGTATTCAGCTATTCTGTCATCTTCCTTTTCTAAAAATCTTCAACCTATTTCTGACATACAACACCACATCTCCTTATGTAACCAGAAGCCTTCCACAATTAGCATTCCAACTCATACTTTCTTTAAAGCTATGGTACCCCTCTAATTCAAACACCAGAAAACATAAAGAGCTTTCAAGAATAACTTCAGCTACTTCATACTTCATCATGACCAAAACACTAGCAAAAACATCATTTTTACTTAAGCTTTCATCCAAAGAAAAGTAGAAATATATTATCCTCTGTGTAGTCCTCCCAATGCTCCCAAACCTGTCATCTGCTGGAGCCCACAGCCACAGTGACACAAATTCAAACAGGCTTTCCATGCACCACTTTCTTTTCATTCTCAGTTTAATCATGAAAAGTATCAAAATTTGCCATAACTCATCTATTCCACTGATCTGCTGTGTTACATGGCCACCTAAATATTTCATATAAAAAACACAATAAATATCACATGTAATATAATAAATATTACATGGCTATCTTATTTTCACAAAAAATACTACAAGAACACACCCTGAACTGTTGCTGAGTCCTAACTCAGCGAATGGGCCAGATATGAACCCCAGCTAGCCGTAAAGGACAATGTACTACCCAAAGATTAGGGTAATTCTAGACCCTAAAAATCCAGTTGAAAGTTGAAAAACCATTGCAATAAGTAGTGTTAAACCCCACCTCAGTTATCCACATGACTACCAACTATTTCTCTGATCAACAGCAACACAACCAAGCCACCTACAGAGACTAAATGTTTCAGGAAAAACTTTGCAACTAATTAAACAGGATGAAGATTCCCCACTAACATACCCTTCAGTAAATCAGGAATAAACCTAAAAACATAAATGAGACCCCCAAATTTACTAACACCCCACACACAAAACCCATAACAAAGCAATGGTAAAGAGAAGGAAGTGCTTTTACCCAGGAAACGGGGCAAAATATATATTTGTTTCCACCTGCATATCAGCTAAGGCCAGTAGCGTGGGTGCAATGGTGGGGTTTCAACCACAGAAACCTAAAAGCACCAGTCCTTTAATAAAAAGTCTACAACTCCTCCCTTCACCCTCCAACTCCCTTTAACATCTCCATAAATTCATATTATAATGAATTATCTGTCCCCTGGCCAAATAGCTCCTCCTCTTTAGCTGTGTGTGCTCTGTATTCACCCAGCACCTCTATTGTGGCTCCTATCTAGTCAATGAAACATAAAATGTCAAGGTGATTTTGCAGTTCCATGTTTATAACTGTTTTTCACAAGTCATCACCTCCAATGAAGCTGAACACTTCTGAAGTTAAACATCTCCCAAAAAATTCCTTCTCCACTCCACCTCCCTATACCAGCTTGTGCCAGAGATAAAATATCACCCTCCATCCTTCTCAAGTTTCACTTCTTCCCCACATTTATCAGTGACAAAGTGGCTGGGTCTGGGCCATTTTTGTAACATCTCTGTACTATAAGACCACTATTGCTACTCATAGTTGGATAATTTACTATGAATCTTTACCTAAAGCCTGGATCCAGATCTCGCTCAGTAAGATCTCTGCCTCCAAAGTGAATGCAACTAAAATCTTAATACAAAATCCTTATTCCTGAAAATAAGTGCATATTTAAAGGCAATTTTTAGGAATTAAACTTAATTTGAAATGGCTTCTTTAACAATTTTAAACAGCATTGTTTGAGGACAAATTTGTTGGTGGTGTATCTGATTTTATTTGAAACTGTACTTTACTGAAATCTTATGCATATAAACTGTGTTAGAACTTTTAAAATGGCAGTTCTTTCTTTAGTACTGAAGGTTGCTTCTTTAAGGGCTAGAAAATAATGTGTTACCACAAAGAATAGAAATCTATATTAGAAACTGTCTTTTGTATATCAATCTCTTTTTTTATACATATCTTCTATGTTACTTTTATCACCTCCCATATTTTTTTTAAGTCAGCTCATCATTTGCCAGTAGCTGCATGGCCATTATGATAATGGCTTGGCAATATATATACATATATATATAATGATTGTTTGCAAGAGAATTTTAAAATCAGTGAAAAGATGATTTTTGAGTACTGACAGGGACCCTGTAGCCCCAAAAAAAGGAACAATGGACAGATAAATAGGTAGCTGCAAAATCACAGAAGTTATGATTGTTCTCTGTTACTCACTGTTCAGAAGGGGGAAATGAAATTACCAGGCAGTAGGTTTTAAGCTAACAATAGAAAATACTGTTTCTCATCACATCTATTTAAATTCTGGAACTTCTTGACACGGCATGCTGTGAAAGGGAAAAGTATGAAGGAGTTCTAAAGAGTTTAGACAAATTCATGGAAAACAGGTAAAGGTCTATCAAATATGATGGTCCAGCCATCTCCTAGGAAAATCCTCAACCTGGAAAAGGATTTCCTACTTATTTCCTGCTGCTTACATTACCCTATTATATACTTTACAAAGTAGTAGTCATCCTCTGCTTTGCCAGTGCCAGTTACAGTAACACTTAAACAGAACTGACCCAGGATGGCATTTCATTTAGTAATATTAGGGGTGAGGTGAGGGGGTGACATCAAGATAAATTAGCTGGTTTTCCATTAGCAACATATGAATACTGGTTATTCTTTGTAGAAGTCAAGGGCAGGGGACATCATGGAGACCTCAAACGCTTCACAGCCCAATGATATTTTAGGGTACTTACTGTATATTGATTTTTTTTTCTTTTTTTAACCAAAAAGAAGATATTTTTTTGCATCCCAGTTTGTGTTGCCTCTATAAATGAATAATTTAGAATAAAGTACATTTTGGAGACACTGTAACTTGCTCTGTATCAAGCACTATAAGCATAAGCTATTCAGACTAAAGGGTAACCTCACAATTTAGTCCTGTTAGACAAGGGAAACTATACAAGGCTGTAAAAAAAAAACACAAAAGAAAAAAGCCAACTGTGCTCACAGCATCAGATTGAACTTTTGAAGAAAAAATTAATCCAACATATATTTAAAAATCAGTTCTGTGTGCTGTCAGAGCACAGGCTCCAGGTGCTTGCACCAGAACACCATGGCCCTAGCGTGAAGATACCATCAGGTCTACAGACTCCAGCACCAATTTATTTGAGTTAATTTAGAATTACTAAATCCTGGCAAAGAGGCTTTTTTTTATTTTTAACTCATTTGCAAGGCCCTGACACATACACACAATCCTCCAGTTCCCGTTTCGTGTGGGGGTGTTAGGCAGCTGAGTGCAGATGGATTGTAAGCATCTAGAGCCATTTGTTTAGCAAACCAAATGTGTGCTTGATTATTTTCAAGTAATCAAAGAGCACCTGCTTATTTCTTGTTCTCAGCTAGTCAGACAGAAACCAGTATTACAGCTATAACACTGTCACCCAGATATTTATAATCCAGGCAACGCTGGGTGAATGTTTATGCACATTTTGGGCAGGGGAAGCTGATAACAAAATAGGAATTGGAAAAGCAGTTTCATGTGAAGATGAGCAGCACACAGTCCTCTCCAGGACATCAGGTCTCACATGCGTCATGCACACAGAGCCCCTCACCCACATCCCTGCAGCAGCATTCACAAAGCCTGGGACAAGTGTCCCTAGAAGACAAAAGTCCAGATATCAATACAATATTGCTCCTTACGAAGGACTTAAAAGAATCAAGCCCATTTTGCACAATTCATCTGGTACCTGGTGAATGAAGGTTCAAGACCAGTTCATATGTCATGTAATTTGCCAATTCTGCTATTTGGTATTCCAGATGTACTGCTGGTCTCCCAAAATATTTTTCCCCAGCTTAAATAGCTGGCTACATCATGCCAACTATCAGAATAAGAAAAAAAAGAATACCAGAAGCCAATTCCATTGTTCATTACCATGATTTTCCACCCCACCATCCACTCAGAACAACTAGGTGACCACGTAGCTACTGGAAACCTTGTCTTCAATTTTGATGAGCCCTGGGATTTATATACTCAGAAAGACATTGCCAATAGGTTGATGGGATCAAGGGCTGATATGACTAAAAGTCTATTGTAATTTATGCCTTAAACCTTCTGAATTTGAAAAGTAGCCACTGACATAACTTGAGGATTTAGCACATAATTAAAATTTACAAGCAGATTTAACTCCTGCAGTGAGAAATGTTAAGTTTTCTGGAGGAAAATTATATCAAAACCTATGTCGTGTCTAATAAGAAACAACACAGAACTAACACATGGGCATCAAAAACCAGATTTCTCTGCCTTGATCCTCCAGTTCCACTAAAGATCTTTAGGTAGCTATGCTGGGCTAAAGGAGATATTAATTTAAAGCAGAAGGTAACCCAACAAAGGGTGTGCACTTCTAGTCTGCTTCCCACAATAATCTAGTGCTACCAAACATAGTCAACTGCCAGATTTTGTCAGAGTATAAATCTTTAATTTATAAAGGGGTGCATAGAGTGAGGAAGTATTTGCAGTAGAGTACAGCTGTAAGACTGACCCTGCAAAATGGAACTATGAGCTTATTTTATGGGCATGAGAAATTGGATTAAGAATTCTGTGTTTAATTTTCCATGGAGTCAAGGACATGAACAAATATTTTTAGAATCAGGGTGTTGGTGGTGAAGAGCGTGTTACGTTTTACACTGGAGGACAGCATTAATCACTCTTTCTGTGTGACTCTTCAGTTACTACAAGAAATGTCTGCAAAGGCAGAATACAGCACGGAGCCCAGACCCACCCAGATGAAAACTCCAAATTCTCCGCCCAACAATGGGTTGTTGTACTTACCGATATTGCAATACTTTCCTGCAAAGTTTCCTTTGCAATCACATACTGTTTTCCCACTGAAGGTAACCATTTTACATTCTCCACCATTCAGGCAAGGATCATGAACACAACCTACAAGCAGAAACCAAAGGTCAAACCAGAAGTACAAGCTATTCAGGAGAGTCAGCCCCTTTTAACTCACTTTAGTACACCTTCTCCATGCATGTGCATTTTGGGGAACTTTTCCCTTTTTTACTCATCTCAGACGTACACCTGATGTAAAATAAAGAAAAGGAAACTCTGCTGATTTCTTCCCACTGAGGTCTGTCTCATTGTTTTCACTCTTATTGGATAATGTCAGCCTAGCTATTGAAAAATATTATCAATGAACAATAGGTAAAATGGGGGTGGTGATTATTATTACTAATGGTGATGGTGATGGCATTAGCACTTCTTTCTGTACAGAGGGTTCTGCCAATTCCAACTTTGCCATTAAGCTGCATTAAAATTTGTAGTAACGTATCTAGTAGGGAGCTCAGTTAAATATTTAGGATCTGTGACTGGGGCAGATTAAGTCCCATCAGATTTCCCGAGTCTCTCATGGAGTCCCTAGAAAAGCCAGCTACTCTCCTAAATAAAGCTTATAAAGACTTGTAGAAAGCCACAAACTCTCCATGCTTTAATTTCCAGGTCTGTAAGGTGGGAACAAAAGCATCTACCTATTTCAAAGGACTTTTATGAAGCATACTTAGTACTGTCAGTTACCTGGGAGGTTAACAGTCAGACAGACTGAACAGCACAATAGCCATACCAGAGTACATATATAGGTTAGGCATATGGTTTACTTATCATAATCTCTCCTTCCAAAAGAAAGGTGCTGTACTGGCTTCATCAGGAAAGTGACAACCCAAAGCACATGCCCTGAGGCTATCAGGCCAGCTGAGCTGGGCACCTCAAAGCCCCAAAACAAGGAGGAGGCTTCATAACATAAACATCACTCCAGTCAGGGATGGGGATGTTAAGGCAAAAATCGTGGGGACTCTGGGGCTGTTGCAGGGCATGTGGGATCCTGGAGGCAGGTAGAGTTTACATGCTGGCAACTCCAGAGTGGGATAGGTTTGGGAAGAAAACCCAGAGGTGAAACAGCAATATGAAGCAATTGTAGGTGCACAGGGAAGAGTAGGGGAGGGTGTGCCTCTCAGGCATGTTACAGGTTTGGAGGAGAAGTTTTAGCACTTCAGCTATGTAATCTGTTGCACAGTTTTACATAAGGCAGATCAGGATTGCATCCCTCTCAAAGAAAACACTGACATATGTCCCTAAATATAATGCATATAATTGCTTGCTCAAATAAAAATTGACACACTAAAGTGGTTTACTGGGTCATCGTTACTGCTCACACATGGAAAGGAAAGCTAAAATGTTCTCTTTTGGGGAAAGTACGTGAGCTGCAAAAGCATTATTACTGTGTGTAACACTGCTCAGCTTTGAAATCCTCCTTTACCCCTCCTCCAAGTAGGCCAATAGCTGTAATAGATAATAGTGCCTTACTTTTGTGTTCAGCACTCCCACACTCAATCTGGCCATCCACACACACGCACTGCTCCACAGCTCCTTGTTGGACTCTTGACCAGCTCATGCCCACATCAAAGAACTCATGGAGACTGTTGTCAAAACATTTCTCTGAAACACAGTTTAAAAACAACACAAGCTTTCTGAGGTTATTTCTTGCAAGTAACAGCACCGCAATCTCCATCATTCCCTGCTCATTCTTTTAATTCTGTTGAGCAGATACATATTTGCTGACAGTGCTTCTAAGCAAGCCAGCCTTCATAATGTGAGGGTACTAAAACACTGTAGCAGCAGCTCCAGGACCTTAGGGCAGAGGTAGGTTTCTCCTAAAGCCCTATGAGCATGACAGCATCACCATTACTTAAGTCCTTCTAAAAGTTCATTCAGCAAACACAAAAACTCAAATCAGCGGTACATACTTGTGTCTGTCAGCACCATCTGAGATGATGGGCTGTTCTACAGACTGGATCACCAGGACTGAAAAGGGCTTCATTGCTTATTGTTGGGAGACAAATCTAGAGCTACAGGGAATGTGGTTTAGTGGTGGACTTGGTTGTGTTAGGTTAACAGTTGGACTCAATGATCTTAAGGATCTTTTCCAAGCTAAACAATTTTATGAAAAGCATCCAATAAACAACAGCAAGCACAACTGAAAGCCCTCAGTTTAAAAGACTAATTCCTTGCTTGACACACAGTAAACTGGGAATGACATCACCACAAAACTGGAAAAATAACTCACACAAAGCCTTTTGGCCTAACTCTCATTGAAAATTACTACCCTGAAGCTGTTCAAGTGCAAAGCTGACATAACAAGAAAAGTCGTGACAGACCCGTGTGTGCATAGACATAAAGGATAAAAGCATCACCTGAAATTCTGCTGCTTTTTCATGTTTCTATGCCCTACATACTAGATGATATTATTAGTAATTTCCAAACATGTTAGGGATACTTAAAACCAGCAAAGGGTGGGGAAGAGGCTCTTTGTGTTTCCCACAGCTTAATGTCTCTCTTGATTGTATAATCAAGCTATTTTCAGCTGTCCTGTCACTAATGGATTGTCTGTCACAACCATTTGGAAATCCACCTACACAAACATTCGTGCTCCAGTGTTCTCTCCCATCACAACAGCACTACCTTTTCATTAAGCAAACATTAACAAGCTGTACTTACTGCTTGTATTTCGTGTTGTAACGCTCATGGAAGAAGATACTTACTCATCTGACAGTCCTCGCCCGTGAATTCCTCAGGACAGGTACAGTGGTACCTCTGATGGCCATGCGCAGGAGAGCAGGTCCCTCCGTTTTGGCAAGGGTTGTTTGCACAGTGATCTAGACAGGCCACAAAAGAAGCTGTTGTTAATAGTCACCAGATAAGCCATGCTTTGTTGTAGCAGGTATCAGCTTGGTTCCATGAATCATTTTGGTCCAATGCACAGTGGGTTTAATACCATTAACTTAGAACAAAGCCTATCCAACCACCTTACATTGGGCTCGTTTCCAGCAGTATAGCAGCTATATTTATTCAGCTTTTAAAAACCATATAGTAAATCACTGAGTTGAACCTTCTTCTCAAAGTAACTTGTCCGAAGGTGGTAGGTCGAGACGCGCACGAAGTTGCCAGAGCTGCCACTGTGATGAGGAAGAAGATGGGACAAATGCCCACAAGATGGAGCTGTGCCTTTACACTGGGGAGATAAGGCTGCAGCTCCGTCTCTTCCCGGATTACTGCCCTGCACGCTTCCCACCTCCGCATCAATGACCAGCGCCACGCAACTCCCTTTCAAACTACACAAAGGACAACCCTCGACGGAAGAATTTGCTATGGATTTTTGTCTTATGTCAAAACTAATGGGCAGCTGGAACAAAGGAAAAAAACTAAAGCAAGACAAGGACATGTCCAAGTAAATCAGGTCAAGCAAAATTAAACTGGATCAGCCTAGCATATCTCTGTTTTCTAAGGAATTTCTAACTCATGGGAAAATATAGTGGGAGAGGAAGGGATGTACCAGGAAACTCTCTAACTTCTGTGACAGAAGCTTTACTTGGCAAGGTGCAATGCAAAAGCTGTAAGAGTCTTGTGGGCCAGGCAATGCTCCTGATTTCAGGCAGTGTTGAGGGATGGATCTGCCCTGAAGTTAACCAACATCAGGTTTTACACCTGCTGCAGAGCTGGCCCAGCAGCTTGCCTGCATTCAAATGCTTTTTTAAAGCCAGTCAAACTCTGCAAAGGCAACTTGAGTGTTACTCAATCCAGGTGCTCCTTCAGTAGTGTGGGACTTAAGCATAGTATATTATGTATGGAAACAGGCACACATATATGGAGTTGAAGCAAAGCATGAAAGGTGCAGTCTGAAGTTTGCTACAATGGTGTAAATGTGAGGTTCCCCTGCATGGATCAAAATGTTTACTTCAGAACAGAGTGGTGTAATTTTCATCTGATAGCAGGTCTGGGTGTATTCAATGATAGTTTCACTCTGGGATAATATCAAGGGTAAACAAGTAAAGGCAGTGACATTCCTGCTGTTCCTGCTGTTGGATAGTTATGAAACTATCCTCAAAGGAACATCCTGTATTTCCTATTCCCAACGCATGCAAACCATGACTTGGCCTCCAAAGCCATATTCTGGTACAGTGGTGCCCTAGCAATTTTTTGTACCCCCATTACATCTGCAAAAAGCACTTCCAGTCCTCTATTTCTCTCCCAGTTGGAGTTCCTCACTACATCCCACCCCTGTGGTCTGGGCTATTCTGCATCTCTCCCCACCTTTCCTGAAGTCCAGGAACATCTTCTACACATAAGCACATGGACGCATCGCAGTTCCCTGCAGGGAATCCTGCCCACTTGTAACTATCCATTAACTGGGGAGTGCCAAGTCCCTGCCTGCTCTGCCAAAACCTAAAACCACCCAGCATTATCTCCCCACCAGCATGGGTAAAACACTCCATGCTTGCTAGTAATCACTTAGACTTCAGCTTTATCTCTCTGAGGCCCTGCTGAATGAGCAGTACTCTTTTCTCCCTTTCCTACCCATATCTTCCCACAAAAACTTTCTGTTTCTGCCACTCTTCCCCCCAGAACCAGGACTGCTCTTCCCCAGAGCCCCTTCTGGGATGATGCCTCTTCCTCTTGCCTATGCAGCCCACACTGCTCTACTTCTTCTTTCCATATGAGTCCAAATGTCTCTTAAAATACCCACTGTCTGGCACTTTCCTGCCAACTCTGGGCCTCCCTGGGGTTTTGGCCATTTATCTAAGGTTTCTAGATGTTCAGAGCAGTAGTCCTAACAGAGTGCCCAAAATCTGCAAGTCCCGCACGTAGGGGCATTGCACGTTTAAGCATATGCATACATATATGCACAGATCAGTCTCCACAGGCATCTCATGGACAGGAGTGGAGGATCAGCTGGAAACCTAAACAAATACCCCGTAAAGGCAGTGATAAAGGTCCCACTGATTTTAGCAGGGGGGTTGAACTAAGGCTTTGGGTGCCAATACAGCAAGCTCTGAATCTGCACACTAAGATCTCCTTCCACCAAAGCCTTCCTACCTGAGCTTCACTTCATCCTGAAGCTAAAGGCTTTTCATTTAAACTTTCTCTTGAATTTGGCAGATGCATTTTCCGGATCAATGCCTCCAACTTGTAACTATCCATTGCTTAACATTGATTTCCAAGCAGATCCAGCGGTTTCAGGTTGACTCCCCATGTACACATGGTATTCTTGGCCTGGAGAGAATTTCTGCTTCAATCTTTGCTTTCAAGCAGCTCCTTCCCCACCCCACTTCACATACTGCTCACCAATCTCTCATGATCAAAGGATACTCTCTTCCTCAAAATTCAATTTTTTTCTTGTTTTTTAATCATCTCTAAAGTGGTTGGGATTGCCCCAAAGATTTTCTATTTTACACAATAAAATCATGTATTTTCCACATCTTAAAGATCAGCATTATTCAGTTTGACTGCTTCTTTCTTCCCAGCTGTCTTCCCCAGCAGGCAAACTTTCCTCCCATTTGCTTGGAATTCCCTTCAGCTATTATACCGTTCCTTCCTTTCAGCCTCACTGTAAATCTTTTCTCTTGGATGGTGATCTGTTAAACATTTTCCAAGACCAAATACTATGCTTGCTTCTTAAAAATGTAAGCAGACTTAAGTTTTGAAATTAATTAACAGCTAAAGAACCTTAATTTAATACAAAATCATTAATCCTTCCAGGAATTCCAGTGACTTCTTTCAGCTACCCCATCCTTTTTTCTCTTTCCTTTCCTTTCTTACTCATGTAAGTCATAAAACCTTTTTTTCCTGGAGAAAAAACAGTAACCTTCATTGACATTAAAATATATTGACAGAGGATATTGACCCTGTTTGCCTCAGCAAGGGGCAGGCAGACAGTGCCTTTCTTGTTGTCAACCACCCCATCCAACACTGTGATGAGTAATAGGCAAAAATGAGGCAGCAAGCTCAAAAAGGCTGGAGGTGGCTGCGCGTGGGGCTGGCAGCGCAATGATGATGGGCAGATTAAGGGACAGAGGTGACACAATGCACCCCAGAAATGCAACACTAGGCTTGGAGAGCTCATGGAAAAGCCAGCCACCACCATGACAGCATTGTACTGGAGGATTAAAGCAGTCATTAGTTAAAGCTTCCAACATTTTAAGCTCTGGGAGGGCATTCATGAACCTGACTTTTGCAAGCATAACTGTCTATAAAGTCTAGGTTCATGTCTGACATACTTGCATTACAAAGGCACATACATTGCTGCTTGTTTTGGGGTTAGGTCATTTGTCTCTGATCTACTGTTAATCTGTTTTAAAGCCAAGCTGGAAAATAATTTACAGTTGTTAAGTTTAAAGTGACGATGCTGTGCACTGCTTAATGTTAGACTGTCAGCATGATTCACCTAACGCTGGCTTTTCAAGCGCTCTAGTAGGTTAGTCAGCTTGGCGGTGGTGAGACTCCTGACAGGCGGCAAACTCCCTGCAAAGGGATGGTGGAAAATGCTCTTCGTTTGAAAGTGGGAAGTGAACATCTAAGGACATCTGGTTATATTCCAGACCAGAGAAGACAGGTCACATTTGAACGTGGTTAGATGAAGAAAAGAGGAACAGGATCAGCGTTTAGACAAAGACCCAAAAAAAACCTCAAGGTCATCAAGTCTAATCAGTGCAACACCAGATTTTTCAGTGCTGGTCTGTCACTGTATAAACTAGGAATTAGATACATATGTTCTTTATAAAATGAGATTCCCCAGCATCCAGCTTATGAAACATGGAGCTGGGGAGACAGAGACAAGCAAGGACCAGCCATCAAGGCACTGCTGAGGACCGGGACTCATGATCCCCACTGAACTGCTTGGAACATAGTGCTTTCACCCAGCGTGTCAATGAAAATGACTCACATAGAAAGAAGAGTTTGCCGCAGACCTTGGCTTCCTGTTTTAGACAGATTTTCACAATGAGGTAATTGTAGTACTGAAGTGTGACCACAAGAAGTTATAGCACTGTTCAGCAAAGTAACCCTTGCATGGTCCCTCAGTACTCCTGCAGTGAATGCATCCATCCTCTTGTCTTTTCTGACACAGCCCAAAGATGAAGAAAGTCTGGTTTTGAAGGTCTGCTCTTTACCATGAGATCTCAAAGAAGCAGAGCTGGAAGTGATGGCTGTGTATTGTACAAAGTGTGGAATATTCCTGTACCTTCTAAAAAACTAACTGGTCGGACAGAAAATACAGATGATTAAATGAAGGCAAAACTAACAGGAACTTCCAACCTGTGAAGGAGAAGACGATCGCCTCTGTGCTCAGCTCCAGCAACAGTTCAGAGTTCTGTGTTGATGTTACCGTAATTTCTCTCCATGACTTCAAACTACTCAGCAGAGAGTGAACTAAAGACTGCACAGTACTCACAATCTCATGCTACGGTTATGCACCATCGCAGAGAGATCCTGGAAATATTTAATGTGAAGGCCTGCTCTTTGTACACCAAATAAAAGCAGCACTGAAGGCACTGTCCTCTGTCCCTCCTTACTGCAGGTGGCAAAGTAGGAGCCAGGTACCTACAGCAACTCAGCCATGGCTCGCCTTACCTCTATGGTCTTTGGGCAACAAAGCACAGTGTCCCCATCTCCTGTCCCGGTCATAGTTATGTGTTGTTGAACACCTGAAAGGAATAAAAGGTGTGGTTTAGTGCAGCTTTAAACAACCTGGATGTTTGCTCTGAAACTATATGGCCTTCAAACTTTGGCAACCTGGAAACTCATACTTTTTTTTCTAATTAGCATCTGTTTCATTTAAACCCCTTTAACATCAGGGGGTTAATAAGCTTTCTTTTGTTAAAGGTGCTCTGCCCCATTTCTCTCCAATTAAATACAGACTGAGACGTAGAAGCAGGATCTGAAATCTCCAGTGAACCCTCCAGAAAAACGCAACCTTCTTCCCATTTCTAAAATTAGAAAATGAAAGACAGAAATGAAAACCAAAACCAAAGTAAATAAATTATGTCTCCTTTATTCATTAGAAAACAAGCAGAACAGGACCCAACCCACTTTTGATGCCTGTCAGCTACTTTAATATTCTGTGGATGCAAGAGACTGTCCACAGAGGGACTTTTCCGTGGCTTTCAGCAAGAAACGTATTTTGTCCTCAGTTCCTCTAAAGTATTCCTATTTTTTAACTTGCCAGACAAAATAAGGAAATAACTGACACTGCGGTGGTTTCCAAACACACAGACAAAACCTCTCCTTTTTGTAGAGCAGTGAGCTGGATCCTGCACACCACACTGCCCATGGGAATCCTACTGAGACAAACTTTGACAACTCTTTATCTGCTTACATTCCTTGCCCTCATCGGTCTGTTATCTCCAAGGCTCAAAAGACTGAAAGGAGCATTAAGTTTAATTCTCCATTTGCAGAAGTAGACTCATAGGCTTCCCTGGGGCGATACAGGGAGTGTGTGAGTGAACCGAGGTCAAACCTTGGAGGTCCACATCCTGTCCTAACGCACTATCCACCAAAACATCCTCCCTAACAAGTTCGAATGCAGCAAAATAATTCAGCCTGGAGAAGAGAAGGCTGGGTGGAGACTTCATAGCAGCCTTCCAGTATTTGAAGGGGGCCTATAAGGATGGTAGGGAGGTACTCTTCATTAGGGACTGTAGTGATAGGACAAGGGGTAACGGGTTCAAACTTAAACAGGGGAAGTTTAGATTGGATCTAAGGAAGAAGTTCTTTACTGTAAGGGTGGTGAGGCACTG
>WYDI02030018.1:0-38957 GCA_009867235.2 Psittacus erithacus
ATCATCCTCGTGGCCTCCTCTGGACTTGTTCCAACAGTTCCATGTCCTTTTCATGTTGAGGACACCAGAACTGCACAGATACTTCAAGTGGGGTCTCACGAGAGAAGAGTAGAGGGGCAGGATCACCTCCTTTTACCTGCTGGTCACGCTTCTTTTGATGCAGCCCAGGATGCGGCTGGCTTTCTGTACTGCGAGCGCACGCTGAAGCTGGCTCATGTTCATTTTCTCATCGACCAACACCCCCAGGTCCTTCTCCTTGGGCTGCTCTGAATCTCTTCTCTGCCCAACCTGTAGCTGTGCCTGGGATTGCTCTGACAATTTGACTGATAAAGTTCTTCTGTCACTGGTTTCTGAACCCTTGTCTGATCCAGCTCTTCATTCTTCTCCTGACAGGCATCAGTGGTGCCCACAGCCGGCGGGCAGCTGTGGGTATTTGGTGGAGAGTGTGCATCTCCCAGTGGGGAGCAGTTCTATCATTACAAGGATCTCTGGGTACTTCATTTGGCTACCAAGACCTGGGAGCAGATCAAGTAAGTAATGGGCCATCTTGTCTAAACCGTGCTTTTGCCAAGAAAGGTTGGACCAAATGATCCTTGAGGTCCCTTCCAACCTGTGATTCTATGATTCTATGATGTGCTCTGAAGTCAGTGGTGTTGACCTCATGAGGAACTGTGCCAGCATGATCTGAGTTTGATTCCTGGTATAGTGCTGTGGTTTCCGAGCAGTCTGCGCATCTGTCCATTCAGTACAGGGATGCCCATCTTAGAAATGGTGGAGAGGACAGCCTCCACTAAGAAGTGGAAATGAGAGTTGTGTTCCATGTCTATTTAGGCCAAAATGATTTTGTTTAATACATGACTTTTTTGGAGCATGAGTGTGTTTGGGTGTTACTTAACTGAAGAAAACAGAATCATGAATAGCACTCTGCCTGTTTCAAAGCAGTACTTTTTATTCCATCTCCTGGGCTCCTCCTGGCTGGGCTGTACAAGACCAGTACAAGGATTTCCCAATTTTACCATTGCTTGAGAAGACAGCTTGGATGTATCCACAAGACCAACTTCACTTCTTATAATTGGCATTTGCTGCCTCAGTATTCCTTAGGATAAACAAGCCAATCATTCAGACTTATCCAAGTAAATAGGTGCCAAAAGCCCTGGTAGTTTTTGACAGGAGTTAAGGTGTCTAATATCTTCTGTGGATCTGGCTTGAAGTCCTCTGCTAATGTTTCCTTAACTTTTGGCTGCCTTGGTTATGCTGCTTTTATTTGAGAAAAGGTCTGATGGGTTATCCAGTGGACTGAGAGGCTGGAGATGTGGCTTTGGTTCTCTTGGACGTTGAGATTATTTTGTCTGTGGGGTTAGTCAGAGCCCAGCTTTGTGTGGAACTCTGGTGCTGCTGATCCTTGAGGTGGCAATGGGGAAAGCAGCAGGTTTTGAACACTTGCTCATCTGCTGTTCGACCTGTCAGGCTCCTAGTTATGAGCTCTGCATACTTCCTTTAGATGGAAAGCCCTAGATCTGCTAGGGTTGTTCACTTTTCACCCCGCTTACAGAGTGCGGCTGCATGTTGTCTGTGTCTCTCTCTTCTTGTGCAGTAATTGAGAGGGTGGTTTAAGACTGAGCTGTGCAGAAACAGATACCCTGGCTCTGCCTCGGCACATGCCTGAGGCCACGCAGTGAATCATCTTGCCTGTCTTCCTTTTCTCCCATTCCTGCAAAATGGCAGGATTGATATTGCCTCATAAGGGAAAAAATTAGAGGTTTAATTTTACTAATGTTAATGTAGCGCTGAAGGGAATCTGGTGTGGAAGGTGCAGGAGGGCAGATGGAGCCAAAGTGCTAAAATCTCAGGGAGTCCAAAACAGGCTGTGTTAGAGGATGCTTTGGAGCACAGTATCTTGGCAGCTGACTGCTCTGCAAGAATCCAGGGTAGTCCTTTTGCATGCTCTGGGAGGCTGAGGGAAAGCTGTTTGATTCGTAAGCGGTTGGTTCCTGTCCAGCTCTGTGGTTCTCAGCTCCAGAGCTGGCAGTGTTAATCTGGTAACAGCTGTAATTTGCCATGTTACAGGAAGCCAGGTTTCCTCTAGTGAGCCCTGCCTGTCTTTGAGAAGTGGGGGTGAGAGAAACCCTCCCAAACAAGGGAGGGCTCTTTAAAGAGGTGCAGGGATTAAAAAGACTTGTCACTGTGCAGGCTATTGTTTTTTAGGCAGAAGATGACGTAATAACTGTGAATGTGAGTGCACCCCTCCCAGCTCCCCCAAAATAACTACTGAATCCCTTTCTTCAGCTCAGTGAAGGGGGTGAATTCCAAATGCGTTATATCCCTACGAGTTTCATATTAGGCAGGGGGGAGGAAGTGATGCTCACTATAGAGTCCCTGCTAAGAGAAGGTGTTGACATTTCAACCAGACTCGTTGAAAAAAGTCTCATGAGAGAGCAGTGTTAATACCCAGCTGCAGGGAGAGCAAGGGTAGGAGATTGGTTTTTGTGAGCCATCAGAGAATCCAGCTGAGGCTTCATTAGCTCCCACCACCCATGGCGCAAATTGTTCTCTTGTGGGTTTGCAGATGTGTTGCTGTCGAGCTGATTTAGGGTATTCCACTCCCAAAACAAATGCTGCAGTACCTGGCCTGCCTGGGAAGAGGAACTGAGGTGGTTGTGAGCTTGTCCTGCATCTTATCCCACAAGGAAGGGCAGCCTCAGGGGTGCAGAGTGTAACTTACACTGCAAAAGCAGCTATTTACTCCCCAGAGCTAAGCATGAAGCTTACATGTGCTGCGATTTGTAGGAGCCCCCTGGCAATCCCAGGACCCAAGTGGACTAAAGCCATGGCAAAGTGAGCTCCTAGTCCCACCTATGGAGCAAGTTCTAGGACCATGCTCTTCAGCTCCATCGCCAGGTACTGGTTGTCGAATGCCCCTTTGGCTGCTATGCCACAGAGGAAGGATGCATTTGGAGACATTGATGCTTCATTGTTTCTTGGTAGGAAAAGGTACAGACATTTTCTAAGTGAGCATCGTAAGTTTGATGACCTGAAGAGATGATCTTTTCTCTTGCCCTGCCCAATGGAGGATCTGCTCCATTTGAGCTTCTTGATGTGTTTGGGTGGATGTCTGTCTTTCAGCCTTGCTGGAATTCTGAAAACGCCTGTGGCCTGGTCCCAGTGTTTAAATAAAACAAAGTGCATCTCCTCCCCATCCTTGGGCAGAGCTCCAGGGCTGCATTAATGAAGCATATGACAGAGAAGGTTGGGAGGGGGTGTCTTTGTTTTAATGCTAACTTGACTGAGCATGAAAATCAGGTTTCTGCTGCCTCTTTGCTTTTCCATGTGGCATCTTGATTACAATCTGCTTGGAAAGAGGAATAGGAAAGGGCAGAGATCGCTGAGTTGTATGAAGGATTCTTTTTTCCTGCTTCTTTTAAAACTGATCATAACATGTGCTGCATTTCACTTCCTTCAGCATTTTGCTTTTCTTGCCAGGGAATCCCGTTGCTGCTGTCATTTTTCCACATAGATGTCTCATGTCTGTCTGAAGTCTAGCACTTTTTGGATAGCCACTAACCAGCTGGGATAACTGGTGACAGTGGGGGATCAGCTTGGGGGCTAGTGGTGTTGGGAGAGTGAATGTATTTGAGAGAACTAAATGGCAAGGGAAGATTGTGTAGGTTTGTTGGGTCGTGGTGAGGCTCCAGCCTTGGTACAGCAAGCCCTCACGTAGTAGGCCAAGCAATAATTCCATGTTTCCAATGTGGTAGCCGCGTTACCTGAATAAATGCCTGATGATGGACATTTGGGGTACAGACTGATACTGAGTAAACTCAGTTGGGTTTGGAAGACACTATTTTAGTGCAAATAATAGAATATCATAATTGTTCAGTAAGAATTGTCTGGACAAGAGAGGCAGTTTCTCTTTGTGTTTCACATGGGAAGACTCACATGTACGCTTTTTCAGGTGGATTTGAATATACTGGTTTGTGTGGATAGAACAGCTAAGACGGCCCTGCTGCAGTCTGAACTTGCAGTTTTAGGAAATCTAGTTATTTCAGCCCCACAGCTTAGATTTCAGACAATTATGTTGTCCTTCCTGGCCTACAGTTCATGCCACAGATCATTCTGGTTCTGTAAGAGGCTTAGCTGTAAAACACTTTTAAAGAGAAAACCTTGAATAACTCATCCCTGTATGTAGCATTCCTATGTTGTGCTTGCAGAGGCTGGCTGGGGAAGTGGATCTCCATGATCTCAGCACAGAGATAATGTAGTGCCACACTATCTCACAGTGGTGCCAGCCTGCCTGACAGAGTTAAACTTTGCTATATTTAGCAACATTTAGCTATACTTACTTGCATTTTGCATGTACACACATGCAAATACAACAAATCCCGGCCCATTAGAGGACTTGCCAGCAACTGACTTCAACTTACGGAAAGCACCTTATCATGTGTGTGATACATAAGGTTGCCTCAGTGCACTAACGCTGCCTTAGAGCTAAGCAATGTTTTAACCTAATTGCCTTATTCATTCTTAGAGAGAAGATTCTTATTCAGCTCTGTGGCCCTATGCACTTCCTCAAAGAGAGATAGGGAGAATCATGCTTTGGAGCTGTGCTCGGAAGCTGGCAGATTCCTTCTCTCTGTGGATCTTTATCTTGCTTTTTAGTCTGTATAGCTCCCTTCCCTTTAATACTGGAATCTTAATGATACTTCCCATAACAGGTTTGTGAGATGTGGTGCTATAAATACTTCAGGGTAGCATTTCGCAAGTGCATGTTTAATGCTGTTTACAAGAGAGAACTGGAACAGTCACTATGCTGTAGGATGCATTTCAGCCTAGGTTTGCTTTCTGATTGATGGCTTTTCTTGCTCATATGCTATGTCACCAGAAAGACTGGGTCCTGTGACACAAAATAGAAAGGTGCATTGGTACTTAAAAGAAGGGTATTTTCATGTACCATTGAGCAGACCTCCTCAATCAGTCCAGGAGGTAGCCTTACGAGCTTTGATAGATCAGGATCCAAATGTGCAGCTGTTGGTTGACTTTGCAAGGGATTTGATTTGAGGATTTTGCACCTTGTGGCAATAGCATATTCACTCATGTACTTCCTGACTGAGTGTGCAGACATGGGAGTACGCTGTCTGTGTGTGCCATTGGACATTCACAAAAGTAAGAATAGAACTGAAGTCCTGGCCTTCAGCTGTCTTGAGTACAGGAGGATAAAAGTGCTTTATCCTGAAATGCCCCTTTGATGAGGTGTTCTATGCATCATCACTTCTATTATTATGGAAAGATTCCAAGATTCATCTGGGCATCCTCTGGAGGAAGGAATGAATGAAAAGGTTAACTCACGTAGGCAGTCTGTAGCCACTGTGACATGTAAGTCTTGAATGTAGGGGCTGAATTTAGGTCTGTTATCTTACTGTAAGTCCCAGGGTAACTCCACAAGCAAAAGCAAATTGATCATGGAGCAGTTCTGATCAGACTCATGCTGTACATGTGTAGAGCCAGCCCTTATCCAGACTTACCTTTTAATCTATTTTTTAAAAAGTCTGGGGAATTTACAGCTCCCTCCCGCATGTCTGCTTTCTGGTGTCAACCCCAGGAAGTGGAGTATTAATCATAAAGTCTGTAAAATCATTTCCAAAATGCTTGTTTTGGACCGTGAGCAATGATACAGGTAAAAAGAGACAGTTTGTGTTTGGGAAATGAGTCTTCAAGCTTTCTGCAAGTGCTTTTTGGAGTGGCAGCATGGTTACATGTTCCTACCTGTATTCTTTAACTATGCCATTTAGTTATTCCAGTGTCATGTATGGAGACTGGGGTCGAAGGACCGTGGGTTTGTGAATAGCTCTATGTAAAAAATACTTTCCAAGAGCAATTGTTGCAATAGGAGGGTGCATCCTTACATCAAAGGCTGTAGACATTCCTCTACAGATCATTTCTGCAATGTGTAACCCTAAGGCCAAAGAAGCTGAGAGGATACAATGTGCAGGGTGAGGCTTTCCTGAACTGTTTTTCAGCATCTGTTCTTGTCGGTTACATTGCTAGTCTCAAGAAAAGGGAGAAGAGTCTTGTGACTGAGAGCAAGAGGTGCAGGTGTCAGTGAGACTTCTCTGAATTTGTATCAGGCCCCAGACTGGATGTTTTTCTTTGTGACTTTTGAGGTAATTGTACACTTGTAGGAACTCATTTATTAAAACGCACACATTAATGAATAAACTTTTTATTATTCAGGATTGATTTTTGACACGGAGGAAACCTGTTTGTGAAGAAAGGCAGAAGGCATTCTCTGAGAAAAGGATTTTGTTGTTAATGTTTAATTCCTTCTTTCCTTAAAGAAAATAAAAAAGATATTTTGAAAGGTACCATTGTTTGGAATAATAATTTGGGAGCTTTTTACAGAAAAGAAAATAATGATTTCACATCTTGATGAAAGTAATACTAAGTGCTGTTGTGCAAGGTGATACTTAAAAATCTAGTAAATACCTAGAAAACTTACTCTCTGTTAGAATAAAAAGTCCAAGCAGTCAATATTAATTCAGTCTTACCCAAATGCTGCTGTTATGCTTGGAGTTTTTCATTACGACTTGTGTGAGATTGTCATTTTTGATGGTGAGTAAGGGCCCCCATTTTCCCTCTACACAAAAGTGCGTCTGCACTTTACAGCTACCTGCTGCCAGTTAAAGTGCATCAGTATGTTTGTGGGTTTAGGTTTTGCTGTTGTTTTCAGTGGTGAGCAGTTTTCTTATTTATTTAGGCCCTCATTCTTCAACCACTTAACATGTGTTAACACTGCCTATTTCAGCAGTCTTGCTGTGTGCGCTTTTGTGAGGCCCCTCAGCTAGAGTGAAAATGTTGATCGACAAGAGCAGAGAACACACAAAGCAAACCCTGTTTTCGCTGCAGTTTGGTTTAAAGTTACTTTTGTTTTGAGAGTTCTTGCAGTAGTTTTTGTTCTTTCATGTAATGTGCAGTTTGTAGGTGAACATGAAGGAAGGTGCGTCTTCACTGCCTCTCAGGAATATTGTTGCCAGCTGCCTAGCTTCGTGTGAAGCCTTTGGATATGACAAATGGTGTATTGTGCCTTGTTCCTGGAAATGGAAGTAGCACATTTAACTGAAAGGTCAGGAAGGCTTGAAAGAACAGAACAGAGTAGCTGCCTTTTAGTATACAAGATAATAACAATGATTTGTTTTGTGGCAGTGCCTTTGTTGTTGAGGAAATCATAGAACCATAAAATGATTTGGGTTGGAAAGGAGCTTAAAATCATATAGTTCCAAGCCCTCTGCCATGGACAGGAGCGCCTCACACTGCAGCATGTCGCCCATGGCTGTGTCCAGCCTGACCTTGAACACTGCCAGGGGTGGAGCATTTACCGCTTCTTTGGGCAATCTGTTCCAGCGCCTCACCACCCTCACAGTAAAGAACTTCTTCCTTATATCCAATCTAAACTTCCCCTGTTTAAGTTTGAACCCATTCCCCCATGTCCTATCACTGCAGTGCCTGATGAAGTGTCCCTCTCCAGCATCCTTGTAGCCCCCTGCAGATACTGGAAGCTGCTCTGAGGTCTCCAGACGGCTTCTCTTCTCCAGGCTGAACAGCCTCAACTTTCTCAGCCTGTCTTTGTATGGGAGGTGCTCCAGCCCTTGATCATCCTTGTGGCCTCCTCTGGACTTGCTCCAACAGCTCCATGTCCTTCTGATGTTGAGGCCACCTGAACTGCACACAGTAATCAAAGTAATTTACAAAGTCTTCTCGCTAGTTTGATACCATCTCATATCTGCTGGTGAATGAGTGAAGATATTATGGGTACATGATTTCCTAAGACATGGAAGTAGAGTGGATGTCTGAGCCAGTCTCCTGTTCTTTCTTGGCACTTGAGAAAACATTTCTGTCTGGAGTTCCTTTCCTGCAATTTTGGGAGTTAACTGCTATTCATTAAACTCTCCTGACAAATTAGCTTCTGAGTCATAGAAAAGACTTCAAGACTTTGGGTGCTGTTTGAGACATGTTGGCTTATCACTAGGAATAAAATTGTTACTGCAAAATGCCTGTGTTGCAAATACCAGGAATTACAGGAAGAGCACACATACTGCTCTGGAGAAAATCATACATAGGTATTACGGCAGTGAGGTTCCCCATGGTTTCCCATTTCTGGAGAACAGAAGCTGAACTCAACCAGCCCAGCTGCTGAATACTTTAATAAAAATGAACTGGCACACTAACAGAAAAGGAAATTTTGCTGATATGTGGAATTTCTTTGTGTTTCAGGGCATCAGGAGGTCCATCTGGACGGAGTGGACATCGAATGGTTGCTTGCAAAAGACAGCTGATCATCTTTGGAGGTTTCCATGAGAGTGCAAGGTGGGTTACTGCAGGATGGCTGATGGTATTGAATCCTCTCTAAAAAAGACAACAGAATTTCTCCATTAACGGAAAGCTGGGCTTTAATGGAGGAATTATCCTCAGCAGTACTCTTCCCGAACTAGACTTTTATTTTAGAAATTCAGGTGATCTTGATTTAAAGTCTTCAAGTGTCTGAGAAATCATTGTACCACTTAGCTAATCACTCAAGTAGCTGCTTATCAATAAAGCTCACTAGATCACTTTTGGCCTCTGCATCTTGTCAAAGAGCCTTGTCTTCCCAAAGCATCTTCAGTAGCTCTCATATTCTGCGTGAGGTCACAGCTACACTGTCATGGGGACTGTAAAGAGAGCTGTGCTATGTAGTGTCTCGGAGACAGTAAGCAGCATAAGTACAGTCCCTGGGAGGACAGTGCAAGTTGAAAAGCCCACTCTAGACTTGACTGTGTCCTTGGGAGTTTAACCTGTGTAGAGCATTTTCCACTAGCAGTATGTGAGCTGGCTAGTAGAAGGGGAACAGGGCATATGTGTATTTTTCCCACCCTCCATGACAGACTGGCTCTAATCTTTTGATCTTTTGTGTTCTGGTTTAAGTTACCTTGGACTGTGTTAACTGGAAAGAGTTGATGAAACCTCTGTTTCTGTAGTAAGGAATGGTGGTAGGTAAAAAAGAGCCCCGGGAGGTCTTGCTTAAAGGAGCTTTGTCAAATGCAAATTGTTGCACTGAAATAGTAATGTGTAGGTTGCTATGGAAGGAGAAAAGCCATAAATGCAAGAAATTGAATAAGGTGTTGCACTTCTTCAGAGGTTCCTGGTGCTATTTCAGTGGTATTTTATCCTGTTCTAAATGAGTGACCATTACAAAAACCAGTGATATGCCAATTTGCTCTCCCTAGAGATTACATCTATTACAATGATGTATATACCTTCAACCTGGACTCCTTCACCTGGAGCAAGCTGGCTCCATCGGGGATCGGCCCTACTCCAAGATCTGGGTGTCAAATGGCTACCAATCCTGAGGGCAGCATAATCATCTATGGAGGCTACTCCAAACAGGTAGAGAGATTTTGTGGTAAGCTTGTGCAGTATTTCGTGGATTCTAAACTGAAGAGTTGCTGGAAAAACTAAGAAAATACGCAGTCATGCCCTTGGATTGTTTGTACACATAGTTCAGGTTGCTGTGAACCAGTACTGCCACAAAAAGAGGCATCTTGTCTTCTAATTGTGCCTTCTTTCAGGCAGTTGTGTGCTGATTGGGGACCTTATCTTCATTAAAATGGATTCAACATTTTCCCTGCTAATCTAATCCAATATAAGGAGGTGATATCATAGAGGTAGAAACTGGGAGAAATGACATTTTTTTTGTCAGTAGTGGTGGTTACTGCCAACTTAAAGCATTCCCAGGTAGAACTCATCCGTATTCCAATACTTTTAGGTTTTAAGCAGCAGTTCCTAGAAGACTTGTATTTTCTTTCATCAGTTAAAGGGTTAAGGGAGCAGCCCTAGTTAGCAAAATCAGTAAGCCAAAGACGACTTCCAGTGAGCACCAGGCTTCCTCTGCTCTGCTTCTTGCTTTATTAATCATGGTAATTTATGCTGGGTAGTCCTTTAGACTGTATGTCCTCATTGACCAAGTATCCCTGTCTCCATGCTGGGTGGGAGGAAGTAAAGATTTCATTGAGCAAAAGGCTTCTGCAAAAGCTTTAATGTTGCAAATGCAGACAGAAGACCCAGATCCCGCTGCTACCATCTCAGTGGAAAGGCATTGTTTCCAGCGGCATGTTGCTGGGGGAGGAAGACATGTTATTCTTCTGATGTGAATAAATGAACAAAGAAAAGCAGGGAAAGGGAAGAGAAGGTAGTCTGTCTATATATTTAGAAGCATTTGTCCCTCCTCATGGCCTGTGCTTGAAGCTCCATCTCGTCAGATGTGCATTTGATTAAATAGCAGTAACAACACAGAGTCGTTTTCTCCCCAAAAGGGCTTTGTCCTCTTCCTTTCCCTGTCCTGTTTTCTCACTCTTGAGGGTGGGAAGGAAGCATGAGCCTGCTTGTGTTCCTAGATGTGGATTTCTCATGGCTACTGAAAGCAGCTGAGTTTCAAGTGCGCATTGAGCCCTATGGAAATACAAAAGTTGATGCATGTTTGCAGTTGGTTCTGTTCTACTTAGTAAGGGTGAGCTCTGTTGCATTGCTCTGGGTTGTTTCAAGCTAATGAAGAAGAAGTGGAAGGTATGGGGGAATGCAAAGCTGCCCTCAGCTTTCATGCAGGGCACTGAACTAATAAGGCTGTGTGCAGATTCTCTCCAGTTTGGAGGACAGCTTTGAGATAGAAACACCCACTGTTACAAGTTTACTTCCTTTGTAGTATAAAGAGCTAAGTCTGCTTCCCTCTGTGCCGTTCTGAACAGAGACTTTGCTTGTGTATTCTGTAGCACAAGTGAACTGTCAGGCACGAATGGAGCAGCCAAGCTATATACTGACCCAAGCACTGGACAGAATTTTCTCTGCAGCTTTCCTGACATGCAAAGGCAACAAACATTTAGCATGCTTCTTAAAATTTAATTCAGCAAGATTTAGCTCTTTTGGAGAGCACAACTTCATTAATGTGTGGCTGTTTAATTCTCATTGTATCTTTGTTTATAGCCTATTGTGGAGCTAAGTGTCCCTGGGTTTACTCTGAAGTGAAGAAGGTGTGTTTGGCTTGTGTATTCCCCCAGTGTCATTGCCTGGGATACTCTTGGAAAAAATAAGAGATAGACAGTGGAGAAGACAATACTTAATTGGAGCTGGGCAGGAACAGGAGTAGGGCTATTCCTGTCTCCAATTAGAGAGGCAGATGCTACTTTCAGGAGTGCTGTGAAAATTTTTTTGTCTTATGAAGACTGGGTCTTTTTGCATATGAAACCAGGCAAGTGTCCAAGCAAAGTGCCATTTACCAAGTCATATAAAGATTTCTCTCTTTGTAAGAGGCAAGACTAAGCTGCACATAGGCTGTGAAAAATGGTGAAGATTTGTGTGGAGGCCTCCTGGGGCCAGAGCTCCTACCAAGCATGTATATGGTGTGAATTGGTTTGGAGGGGAGTGGAAATCATAATAGCTCCTCTGTTTTAGTACGGGCATGATATGGCTGTCACATTGCTGGAGGAAGTTGTGATGTGGCAAGGCTGCTTTCATGCAATGGGCAGTTCCGATGCATTATGTAATGTGGTTCCCTTAGCCCTTGCAAGTCTGCTTTCAAGTACTGTGCCAAAGTATCTGTGGTATAATGCACATATTTTGCCTAGGGCAAAAAAAAGAGATGTAAGCCCAGTAGATTCATGGTTATGGCTGGAAATGTAGGCATCTTTGTACCCATCTGGCTGCTGGGGCTCTGTAATGCCTGATCAATACCATCCGCTTGCTGCCAGGGGTGTTCTTCTGAGCGGGTGATCAATCTCCCCATCTTCAGTCTGGTCAGCAGGCGTCATGAGCTGGCAAGGCAGGAACAGAGATTTGGTCCCTGCTTTGATTTTCTGGGCTTCAGTGTAGAGCTGAGCATGCAGGGTCAGTTTTCAGTGATGTCTGTCAGTCCAGACCATGTGGCTGTATTCCCTTCATGTGGCCTGAGTAAGAAAGTCTCTTTCATGGCTGCGGAAATACAGGCAAAACAAGTCAAGTGATTTGTCTAAGGCGTTCCAATACTTGTATACAGAGCCAGGATAAGAACCTTAGTACCAGTCATGCCTTTGACTATGCCAGCCAATAGATTTTGCTGACCAACTGGTGAACTACCACGATGCCAATGGTGAAAAAGGAGCTTTACAACCCTGAGTGCGACTAATTTGAGATGTGGGTACACAAATTGACAAGAGCATGCCTGATATTATGAAATGTGTGATTCTTTGCACACTAGTGTCCCTGTGTTCATCTGTTTCATCTTCAGCCTAGGTAAAGGTAACTTCCACGATCCCTTACAGAATCATAGAATGGGTTGAGTTAGAAAGGCTGTGTAAAGCTCATTCAGTTCCAACCCCTGCCATGGACAGGGACACCTTCCACTAGACCAGGAAGGGAATATTGTGGGTGTTGTAAGCTCTGCCTAAAATGTACCTCAAAACCCCACAAGGAGCTCAGACTTGCTCTCCTGCTGATCTTAAAGATGTCCTTACCCATTTCTCGTGCTGAGTATGGGGCTTGCAGCATCAAGCTGCATTTTTGGATGTATAAAGCAGTGCTTGTAGCTCTCTATTGCTAGGCAACGTGAGCACACTGTGCCTTACTGGCACAGCGGACACAGCCAGGAAGTGCTGGAGGCTAACGTTGCTCTACCTTGCAGGCGCAAGCAGCCTACAAGCCATGGGAGGGCTGGCGTTACATGTGTGCAAGGCTTTTGGATGCCAAAGACAACTAACATGTGGGTATTTCTTTTGGTTTTGCGGTGTTTTTTTTTTAAACAAAGCTTGTGGCAAGCTTTTCAAAGCTGAATTGGATTCTGCTAGGAGATTGCTTGTGGCAGGGCTGAAATGCAATGTCTGGTGGGCCTGGTTCCCTCTGTAGTTCTGCCTGCTAAGGGCTTCTGCTAATTGGATGTATTTTGCCACTGTTGATCTCTCTTACCAGACATGTTTAGCATGTTATACGTGGGGAACCCTGATTCCCCTTTGTCTCAAGAACAGTTTTCTGTGCCTCAGTTTCCTTGCTCTTTGAAGGGGGATAAATAGGCATCTTGTTATCTATCAGTGGAGCTAGGGATTTTTTAGCTAATGCCTGTAAACCTCTTGCAACTTGCTAATGTACCTGTATATGCAAACAATAAGCTGTGGATATCCAAGCCAGTTTTGTGCTTGAAAGCAAATGCCTGGAACTTGAAGGCAAGAAGGACAGTGGGGGGGAACAGGAGCCTCTTGTGCCTGACAGGGCAGTTTCCTCAGGGCAAGAGGGTGTCCTGGGTGCGAAGGGATTGATGTCTTTAGCAGTGTACTGCTTGCTGGTAAAGTGTCTGCTTTTGAGCCAGTGTGAGTTGGGGAAAACAGGCATCTCTTTGACAACAAATAACTAACTCCCACTCCACCTCATTGGGGTTTTCTCAGCCTGAGAAGCTTTGTCATGTTGCATATGCAGCATGTTTACTCCAGGGAGCTCTGTGGTTTTCAGGAGAAAAATAATGCAGTTATTCTGCACAGTTTGTACGATAGTGAAGCCAGCTGCTCTCAATATTTGTGTTGTCTCCTTCTTTAGTGCTCATCTTGCTGCGCTTCTGCACATTTCAGCCTGTGTGTGCATTCACACACAAATGAATGTGTGCTCTGTCTAGCACTGAAGGTCAAACTGCAGCCTGCCTGGAACTGGTGTGGAAATAACTGCTGTTTCCATTGTCATTAGCAGTCCGGCACTTTGCAGTCACTGGAGTACACTTCGGTGCTGTAAGGTGTGGACCCCCTGCCCATGTCTGTATCCCTTCCTCTCCTCTGCCCGTCCATCCCTGAGAGCTCAGGTGAGGCTTGAAAGGGTGTTTAAGGTGAGAGACAGGCTAAAAAGGCTGCTGTATCTCAGCTGTCCGCAGCCTGCAGCTTATTGGTGGCTGCTGCTTCTCTAGACCTGCATGACAGAGACAGCAAAGTGTGACATTGTCAGAGTATGGCACTTGCTCAGTATGGTGGCTCACAACCTATTGAACTTGAGAGCCTCTGCTGTAAATGCCATGATACATGGCACTATCAGGCTATGAACTCAATACTCAGGTAGTCAATACTTACATCACCTTTCCTACAAGGTGTTTCTTTTCCTTTCCACCCTGGCAGCTCTCAAGTCAAGGTTCTGTTCAAAGTAGGTAACTTTGAGCCTGTCCAACCATGTCTTCGCACCACAGGTCCTCTAGCTATGCCTCAAAACCACACACCTATGCAAAGCTTGTCTTACTTGCTTTCTTTGTGCTGGAGAGCTGGCAGTAGCTGAAGAAGTCATCACTGTATAACTTCTTGCCCAGAAAATAGACTGCCTGTTCCTACAGGCTTCCTGAGCCTGTGTGCCTGACTTGTGTTGCTCAAGGGCAGTAGGTGGAATAGTGCAGTTGTTGGCTTCATAGAAGTGATTGCGCAGAATATCTTTCTAGTGTAGACATCCTGTCTTCAAGAGTGTGTGTCTTTCTAGTTCACTAATAGGCATGCTTAGATGCATGTGGAGAGCAAGAAGACACATGAGCCACAGCCCCAAACTAACATATTTCCCAGGGCAGTTCTCCAGGCAGACCCTGGCCCTTATCTGAAGCTTCCTTTTTGCTGCCCTGCAAGCAGAGTTGCCTTTCCTCCAGCACTTCATTATCAGCCTTCCCTGGGGCTTCTCAGCATCATCCAAGTTTCAGTGTTGTTCTGCAATGCTTTTAACACATTTTCCTCTCTTCCACCTTTCTAACAATTGAAGACCATTCCTACAAATTGGATAACGGGCCCTGCTGTAAGAACATAGCATACTCTGCAGTAACAAAACCTGTCAAATGCAAGGCACACGGATGGGTACAAATATACAGCAAGTACCTAGTAGCACCATGCTGTTGTGCTCTCAGGTGCGTACAAGCCCTGCTCATCTTCGTGAGAGCTGGATCCAGCCCTCTCAGCTTTGCTGGGATCCACTACCTGGAAGCAGTTACACAGCATAGCAATGCGGTCACCCCCAGGAGGAAGGAATTACAAGGAAGTGGGAGCTCTGCATGAAGAATGGGTGGATAATAACATTATTAGAAGACTTCCTATAGTGGTGTTGAATAGTGCTGCTTTCCAATACTGCATGTTGCTATGAGCACTGGAGTACAGAGGCTTACAGTGAAAGGAGCAAGAGAAAACCACATTTAAAATGGTGCATTTAACTGCCTCAGCTGAGGCTTGATTCTGCTCCTGCCTTTAGCAGGAGTGGTCGTGGGGCTTCTGTTTAGGAGAAAAGACTGTTGCTCAAGGCTGTGTGGGGCCCCCAATCCTAAAAGCAACAGCTGCAGTTGGGCTGTGGTGCAGAGAGCGAGCTGTCACCTCTGCTGCTCCTGTAGTGGGATGGAGATGAGCTGGTGGCAGGGATTGAGAGTCTGTATGCTAGTCACAGATCTGTACTTAAACTTTTGCCTTCCAAATGATAGAGCACAGATGCTCTGAGCTTCTCCTCAGCATTCAAGGATGGAAATCCCAAAGGGTCTTGCAAATCCCCTGGAAAGTTGTGTGCCACTTGGGTGTAGTGGGTGTCTGTTCTCTTTTACAGCTAGAGTAGCAGAGTCACAGATATTAAGTTAGACCATTGAGAGCGCCTGATACTGTCTGTGGCAGAGTAAAAGGCAGGACCTTGAGTCTCCTGTTCCCTTCCCAGTTGTTACAGACAGAAGTTGGTTGTGGCTCATCACAGGACATAGCCCTGGTTTGAACGCCGTGGTTGTGAGCTGCCTGATGTTCCAGAGCTACAGTGTGACTATGGAGACTATAGCATGGCTTCTCCTTGCCCAGTCACAGTGTTTGCATTTTCAGCATGGGAATGTACAGGTTGAGGCTGTGATAAGGGCTTTTTTGGGGAGTGTGAGGAGATAAGATTGACACATACTGCCATTCTGACATGGATCACTTCCTAGGCTTTGAAAAGTTGGGCCACTGAAATTGTTCTGCTGAGCATCCCTGTTCTTCCCTTCTTTGCAGAGAATTAAAAAAGATGTTGACAAAGGCACCCTGCATACAGATATGTTCCTGCTGAAGGCTGAAGGTGCCAGCAAGGAGGAAGGTAAGCTACTGCTGCAGCTAGGAGGGCTGTGCTGGAAGTCGTGCTGCAGGACTGTAAATGCAAATCCTCTCTTTGAATAACAGGCAAAAAAACACTAAGCGTAGAACAAAATTTCTCTATTGAAAACACTGTGCCCCAGTGTTTGCTTTGGGGCTAAACACAGATGAGTTGGCTTAAGTATTTCTCCTTACTCCCAGGAGTAGCGAAGTGCATTTGTGTACTGTGACTCTAGCTTAAAAGAAAAGGGGGCTAGGGTGAAGGAAACAGCAGTTACAGGGGGATATTGGAAGAATTGTGTTCTCCTTTTTTGTTTTTTGTTTCTGTGTGCTGAAGAACAAAGATGGGCAGAATTCCTCACTGCTGTGCTCTGCAAAGCGAAATGGGAAGTAGGCTTTGTTGAACAAAGCTCTCAGTTAGCTGAAGCATGTAAGTAGTCATGATTCTCAGCTCCAGGTGACTTGATTTCAGTGCTGATGTAAATGGTATCTCTGACACAGCAAAACCCTGGGGGAATTGGAGCTGGTTGAGAAACTGACAGAGCTCTGAAGGAAGGTTGAGGTGTACTTTTTGTCAGAGAATCACTTCTAGCTCACAGCATCATTTATACTGACACCTCCCAGTTGGTCCTGGAATAGTCTGAGATGGAGTGGAGGGTCTCCAGGCTCCTTGCATAACTATGTGACAAGCTCTGGCCTGCACAGACAGCTTCAGGAAAAACTACAAGGAAAGATATTTTAGGAATTTTTTTGGTTTGTATGTGGGAGGGAATTAAAGCAACATGTTGAAAGTTTCTGGTCTGTGGGACATTTTGATCACCGCTATTCTATTTCGCAACAGAGAATCTTTGCAGTTTTGGAATTCTCAGGTGGTGGGTTGACCCTGGCTAGACACCAGGTGCCCACCAAAGCTGCTTTATCACTTCTCACCTCAGTTGGACAGGGGAGAGAAAACATAACCAAAGGCTTGTGGGTCAAGATAAGGACAGGGAGAGATCAATTACCATCATGGGCAAAACAGACTTGTTTTGGAAAACTAGCCTAATTTATTACCAATCAGATCAGAGAAGGATAATGAGAAATAACAACTCAGTCTTACAAACACTTTCCCCCGCCCCTCCCTTCTTCCTGCCCTCAGCTCTGCTTCCTATTTCTCTACCTCCTCCCCCTCAGTTGGTTGTGGGGGTTGTGGTCAGTTCATCACACATCTCTGCTGCCTCCTCCTTTGCAGGCAGAGGACTCCTCACACTGTTCCCCTGCTCCAGTGTGAGTCACTCCCACAGGCTGCAGTTCTTTAAGAACTGCTCCAGCGTAGGTTCTTTCCTCAGGCTGCAGTCCTTCAGGAACAGGCTGCTCCAGCGTGGGTTCCTCAGGGGTTCACAAGCCCTGCCATCAAACTTGCTTTAGTGTGGGGTTCTGCACAGGGTACAGGTGGATATTTGCTCCACTGTGGACAACTATGGTCTGCATCATGGGCTGCAGGGGAGTCTCTGCTCTGGTATCTGGAGCGCATCCTCCTTCCTTCCTCACTGACCTTGGTGTCTGCAGAGCTGTTTCTCTCGCACAGTCTCACTCCTCTCTTTGGCTGCAGTTGTGCAGTTTGGTTTGCTTTTTTCCTTCTCTTAACTGTGTTATCCCAGAGGTGCTACCACTGTCAGTGGTGGACTCAGCTCTGGCCAGTGGCAGGTCTGCCTTGGATCCAGCTGCATTAGCTCTGTCAGACGCTGCTTCTGAAATCTTCTCCCCAACGCCATCCCCATAGCCTCCCTGCTACTAAAACCTCACCATGCAAACCCAGTACATCTCCACACTGGAAATTCCTGTTTTAACAAACGCTTTGGTAGTGGTGTCTTACTTACAGACTCTTAAGAGGAAAGATTGGGTTGTGATCTCATTAGGTTACCTAGAGCAGGGATATTAGCAAAAAAAACCAAACCTAACCAAGATATTATTGGTTAGTTGGTTGTTTTATCTGTGAATGTCTCTGAAATAGGAATTCGTCGCTTTCCTTAGGAGAGAGTGTATTTTGTCCCTGATTCAGGGAATGGAACAAGCTTTTTTGAGCTGAATTTCTAAAATACTTAAATTGTGATTGATTTCTTTAAACCTGACTGTCTTAAAGCAGGATTTGGAAAGGAGGTTTGGGTCACATATATTGTCTGGATTCCAGACCCTGTTTGCAGTATGCACTGTTTATAGTTTATCTTATTGAAATTGTGGTTCCTTCAGAAACACAGTGCCTAGCCAGTGCATGTGCTTCTTCCAGCCTATATTTTAGGGATTTGCTCTAAATGCAGAGTAGAAAGGATTGGAGCAAAAGCAAAGGATTTAGAGCACAAGCCTTCTGCTGCTCCTGAGCCCTTTTTTAAAGTGTGGTTGGGTCTCCTTATAAAGAACTGTAATGATTCTGGGAGTTAAGGCAGTGATGCAAATTGGCAGGTAAAGTACTGTAGTAGAAGAGTGCTGTAGAAAGGATGAATGTGGAGTGCGATTCCTGGGTTAACTGAGGCACATTTCCTTGGTACTCGAAGGCTATATATATGTAATCCTTGCTTGAACTCCACCCTCTTATAAAGATGTGTACATCTTTCAAGAGGCTCCTGTTGCCCCAGAAAGTACACCGTGAAGACAGCCCTCTGCATTTGCTTTTACTGAAGACATAATGGTATTCTAAGGGTAGAATGGATGTGTGATTACCTGTGTGAGTAAAGTGGAAATATTAGTGGTTCTCATTGACGTTGTACTGTGCAGTTCTGAGAAATCCAAAATGGGTCATTGACTTTAATTGCTGGAGCAGTGAAGGACGTAGGAGATATAAAAGCAACCTTTGCTGATGCTTGTATTTGCCTTTATCCATTACCAGACAAGTGGGCATGGAGTCGGCTCAACCCTTCTGGAGTGAAACCCACTCCCAGATCTGGCTTCTCGGTGGCAATTGGTCCCAATAACCGCTCCCTTCTGTTTGGAGGTGTGCATGATGAAGAAGAGGAAGAGAGCATTGAAGGGGACTTCTTCAATGATATTTATTTCTATGACCTCGGGAAAAACCGCTGGTTTCCCGGACAACTGAAGGTTTGATTTTAAAAATTAACACATATCTGGTTCATTCTTTGTTATCATGATACATGTCCTTTGGGCCTTTTTTGGCTCAAAAGAGTTTTCTTGTAGTGTGGAACAAGCCTCTATTTCTAGTAACTCGGGGTGCTTCAGAAGCTGAGCCATTGGGTATGGCTGTTGCATTGATCTGTGACCCACTGATTTTGAAGAAGGGGTGAGGCTGTGGAAATTGAGCTGGTGATGTGCGATTCTAGCAAATTTTTGGTACCAAATGAATTGAATTCTCTAACTTCATGCTGCCCCTCTCCTTCTCTGCTGCATAGCTCCTTATGCTCTCCATGCCCTGCTTCCACAGTGGGATATAGACTGGCATCCTTCTGTGGAGAGAGGAAGCCTGTGAGGCCTGATGGTTGGGCACAAAGTGAGAGGGAGTCAGGAGCAATCTCCCTCCTCAGGAGTCAGGCTGAATGTGCCTGGTCATAGTGTAATGCAAAATGAAACAAAGCAGCATGAAAACACCGTTATAGTGTTTTACTGGAGGCCAGCTCTAGGTCAGATGTATAAGTCTGACATCAGATAGTTCAGTAAATGCTACTGTGAAAAGATCTTGTGTTGCATTGGGATCAGAAAACTCATCTCTTTTCCCCAGTGTTGATGAGTTACTGAAGAGATGAAATATTAACCTTAGCTCATAAAAACTTCAGAAATGCGGCCCTCTGATCTTTGATTTTGTTTGAACCACTCTCAAGGGCAATTGATGTGCAAGTGGAGAAGTTCTTTCTTCCCCACTGTTTCTGGCTTTGTTCTCAAGCAGAAGTCAATCACATAATAACAGGCAAACAGGCACTCAGATGTTTGCTTCTGCCTTCCTCGCTGTTTTCCAGCTCTTTCACACAGTTCTTTGAAGGCCTGGAGTGCTTCCTGGTCATATGCTGTAATTTAGCACCCAGCAATTGTTGTGATTTCACAAAATGTGGGTTACTTTCTCTTGCTTCCATCAGACTGTTGGACTGCTTGCATGTTTGTGTGTTACCTGCAAGACACGAAAAGAGCTGTTTTCTGCTTCTTCAGCACATGCTGCCATTAATAGAGGAAGCAACTTCATGCTTTGGGTCCTCCAGGAGTTTCATTGTTCCTTGTTTTATGGCTGGTAGAAGTTTATACAGAGTGGGAGGCTGCACCTATTACTTGAGACTTATAGTTGTAGTGAAAAGCAATTGAATTCTCCCTCTCCTCCCTCCCAGCAGCATCCATAGTGTTTATATTAACTGCTGTGCATGCTATTAGGTGCACGCAGTTCACACTCAGTCTCTTTCTGTTCCTTTTTCCTTTGAACAGGGACCAAAATCAGAGAAGAGGAAGCGAAGACGTGGCAGACAAGCTGAGGCAGAAGGTTCTGGAGATGAGGAAATGGAGAAGCAACCTCCACAAGGCCCAGTGGAAATAGTCAAAGAGGTGGTGGCAGAAGATGGAGCTGTCGTGACAATCAAGCAGGTGATCTCTGGACCCACAGAAGAAAAGGAGAGGTCTGAATCAGAGGAGGAAGACAGAGCCTTGGGCCAGCAAGTGGAGCCATGCCCACGTTCAAATGCCATGTTGGCAGTGAAACATGGGATTCTCTACGTGTATGGGGGAATGTTTGAGGTGGGTGATCGCCAGTTCACCCTCAGTGACCTCTACAGTATCGACCTGCACAAGATGGAAGAATGGAAGGTGCTAGTGGAGATGGATCCAAGTAAGTTCTGATGGTGGGATTTCTCTCTCTGCTTTTAGTGCTGCAGCGCTACGGTAGGGAATTAAAAATCTAGCCAACAAAACAACAGCTATGGAGCTTCAAGGGCTGGTGATGAGCCTTTGAATAGTGTTTTTTTCCTGGATGGGAAAAAGTTTGGAATTACGTGATATGCAGTGTCTTATGGTCACAGTCACTATGGAAACCAGTCTGGTTCAGAGCTTTGTGATCACAAAAGAAGGTGACCTTGCCCTTGAAGCTCACAGTCTGCGTGTAGTAATGGGCAAGAGGCATAAAAGAAGGAGTCTTGCTCATGATCATTGAACTGTGAAGTGCCAGGGAGGAGAGTTGACTGTTGTCAGCATTGGCACTAACCAGCTTCTCTTTCACAACTGTTCTGTGCTGTTCACTTCTTCCTGACTATTTCTTCTCTTCCCATTGCTCCCATCAGATACAGGCACTGTACAGTGGATGGATCTGTGAGGCAGTGAATAGAGCACGGCTCTTAAGAAGGACATCTTTCTGACCTTGCCCGGCATCTTCCATGATAGTTCTGGGTGTAGGAGTGGGAAACAGCTTGTTATTTATTTATTTTTTTTTCTTTCTCATCAAAGAAGCACAAGAATGGCTGGAGGAGTCTGAGTCAGATGAAGAGGAGGATGATAAGGAAGGTGCAGAGGGAGGAGAAGAGGAAGAGGAAAGCTCTGAAGAGGAGAGTGAAGATGAAGGAGGTAATAATTAAGATGAATGTTTTCTTCATACTAATGTAAAGTACAGTACCTGCTGGTTCTGCTGCCAGCCTGGAGGGCTTCATTGGCATCCAGATGAGTTTTCTAGCAAAAGGAGTTTTCATAGTACACTGCTCTCAGGTTAGAAGAGAAATTCTACTGGTTACTGGTAGGGTTTTAGGCTATTACATTTAAACACGTTAACTGAAGAGTAATCTTGGCTGAGTTGAAGAGCAGTGCTTCATTCACTGTTTGTCACCTCTCTTTTTGTCTTCTTCCCACTGTGTACTAGAAGAGGAGCAACACCCATCTGTTCAGCTTGATGAGAGCCATGCAGACTACCTATCCAGGACAGAGCAGTATTAGATTAAACTAGCCCGCAGCAACATGGGCCCGGAGGCCAAGGAGAAGAAGGTGGTAAAGGTGGCACTTGCCATGGCAAAGACTTTCTATGAAGATTCAGTTTAGATGTTCTTGAGACTGTTCTATGAGTGAAAACACATGCTGGGAGCAGTGTTTAGCCCCATAGAACTCATCCTGATGTACCAGGCAGTCAGCATGTCAGAAGGCATACTCCAGCTTTTGCCTACTCTGGGTACCTTTGGGCTGACCAGTCTCAATATGCCTCTTTGGTTAATGCTCTGGATGTGTTATTCTCCTGGAGGCTGTGGGAGAATCTTGAGGAACAGGATTGCTCTTTGAACACTTGTTTTGCTGAGGCTAGCCTATACAATACTGTCATATTTTTGTTCAAAATTGATTTGAGTCTGTCAAGACAAACTGCACATCACAATGGTTTGCTGGTCCCAAATTCCCTACCCTGACTGGGGCCAGAATGTGTCTCCAAGGGTTTCTACAATAAACTTGTTTGGTTACATAATTTCGTATTTCTCTATTCTTTCATAGCTTTTCTATTTCTTTTTCTCCTGCTGTGGAAGAGGAGGAATCACTGTTCTCAATGTGAAATGCATAGGTAGTGGTTGTAAGATGCACCTGCAGCCCTGAGATACGGCTGCGCTGCCTGGAGAATCCTGGGAATCCTTTCACCTTACCTGTATGAGAGCCACTGTAACCCCTGATACACATAACAGTAGAAATATCTTCCTTTTTAAGTAGCTGTAGCAGATCTTGCCTTTGCTTGTGGAATCTCCCAGTTCAGTTTCTCACTTATTTGGCAAGAAAGCAGTTGCCTTACAAATGAACTATTTATTTGTATAAACGGCCAGTGAAATGTCCTACCTTGGTAGCTGCTGGCACATTGAGGTTGGGAGGGAGTGAGCTGACACTCTTAAAGGACTTTTTTTTCCACCCCTGCTTCCTGACTCAGGCCTTCTCCTCAAGGCATCACTTTCCAGCAGAGCAGCACTGTGGTCCATAAAGACAACAGATGGATCAGAGTATGTCTCTTGCAGCAAACAAGTGATGGCTTGAGTTAACACCAGAAGGCTGTCCTTGTGCAGGGAAATCCAGGGTACTATGGGTATTGTTTTGGCAGAGGCATCACTGGGGAGCCAGCTCTTGGGAGAGCAGTGCTTGGTTCAGGGCTAATTGGAAGGTAACAAAGATTAAATACAGCAGGCTACTAATTGTCAAGATAAAAACATGTTTGATAGGGAGGTACCTTCCATGTAGAATAAAAGACGAGAGGTGAAAATATACCATTTATCCATAACCTAGGAGAGAATCCGTAGTGTTTGCTTGGCTAAGGATATCAGGTATCCTCTTGTCCTGTCACTTAGGTTAGTTTATGATAGCTTGATCTCGTTGAATTCTGATCCTTTGTGTGTGATGTCTGTGACTTTCTGTGCAAAAATTGGTGTATCTGTTGCTGAGTTCCATTTTCAAGATTATGATGATGATTATTACATTTTTGTTTGAAAACTAGTGGGTTTAAAATCACAGCATCTCAGCAGAGGACTCCATTGCAAAGGCCCACTCCAGACACTGGAAAACCACTTAGATGCACTTCGTCATTTTTTCCTTTTCAAATACAGACGTACACCTTGAATGATTTTTTTTCCCTGAACTGAAGCCAGGTTGCAGCAGTGCCAGGGATGAGGAGCAGTTTTGTACAGCTGCAGGAAAAGATTCTCCATCCCCCTTCTCTGGAAGAGGTTGTTGTATGAGGAAACTAGATGCGTCAGATGAGCTGGAGTGTGTGCAATGATAATCTGAAGTTTTTCCTTTCATCTTTTCCTCAAGGGTTCTGGAACATAGTCCTAGTTGTGTTCTGTGCCAAGCTAAGTATGACTGGATAAGGCATTGACTAGAAGAGACATGCTTCCAAGGAACCTGAGTCAGGATGGGATGCATCACAGCAGCCTCACATGGGGAGCACACCACTGCTGAGGGAGGGGAAGGTTTGGGAGATGTTGGCTTCCCAGGGCTGTCATTGCTCTGCCATGAGGTTGGGCTGACCTGGGCATGCAGCTTCCTTCAGTTCTTCCTGGAGCTGGGGTGTTGGACGAGCCAAGATAAGCCACTAACCCACAGCTGCAGATGAACATGAAAAGGGCTTTGAAACATGTTCCATGCTGAAGGGGTTGGGAAACAGTGCTTCTGCTGCTTGCAGGAGTAATTCTTCAGCTCTCTCTTCTAACAGGACCAAACACCCAATACCAAACTGCAGCTGTTGCTGGGGTGGGGGTGACTCCTCTTGTAGGGGAGGTAAGGGGCTGGATATTGGTGTTCTTACCATGTTAAAATGTGTCTGTAACAAAGCCTGAGCCTTACTAGGCTCAGTGCTGTTATTCACAAATTGGGGATAAAAAGGAAACAGGCGAATGATAAGGATTGTGAGTCTACTAGGTAGCAGTGTGGTTGAGCAAATAACACCTATGTGTGAATGGGAGTCTCTCTGAAGTTTATCTTCCACTGACATTTCCAGATGGGAATATGCAACCCACCATGGCTGTTCTAGGCCATCCATTCAGCAAAAACTGTTGGGCAACTCTCAACATCTCCCAACATCTACAAAGTGAGATTTCCTTTAACGTTATGGAGCATGACCTCTGAGATGCATTGAGTGAAGGGACACAGCTCATGATGTATCTGAGTATTGTATTCAGACCTTTGGGCAGTGATTAGTAGCTATCGGGGTTGAAACTCTTTCACTGGGCATGATTATGAAGTGATACACATACCCTGGAAAAACAAGTTGGTGGTAGTTCTGTAGCTAAGTGCCTGTGGGTTAATATTAGTTAGACCTTTAAAGGGAAACCAAGAGCTTGAAATGCCTCTGAGGGAAGCATAGTCCTGGTGGATCTGCTGCTCAAAGGCATGGTATCTCTAGTGCTTGCTGTGCTCAGGGTTGCCTTCAGCAGTGGTTCAAGCCTTGGGCTGCAGAGCCGCTCAGGGAGCCTTGCTGGGTGAAGGCTGGGAATAGGCAACAACAGGACTGATGCAGTTCATTTAGGGGCTGTGCAAGGAGCTGACCAGTTTTCCTACACCAGGAAACTTACCACCTTGTCAAGAGTCTACAAGGCTCATCTTCTGAGCAGACAATTTACCCACATGCAGTGAAGCTGTGCTGTCAAACAGGATCCAGTCCAGCCTCTGCTCTGTTCTGCTTTAGCACAGATGTCTGCAGCCATCCTCACCCTGTGACAGGTATGAAAAATTGCTGCTTTTCTGTCTTCCCTTATCTTGCCAAAGCCTGTCAGGACAAATAGTCCTTGGATTTCAATTAAGACCATCATCATAAAACAGTATTTCTCCTGTTGCCCCTCCCCTTCTGTTGCAGTCTGGATTATTACTTTTCCCCAGCAGTGCTTTGTAACTCCACACAAGGTAAATAGATGCTGCAACAACTCAAGATCTCTGAAAGATCAGGCCTGGAGAGTCCCAGCGTGCTCAGAGAATCTGGGTCTTGGGTACAAGCAACCCAGACACCAGATGGGCTGGTAAGAAGCTGATGTGGCATGAGCAGGCAGAGGATTTTTGTATTCCTTCCTTTGTGCCTTCCCTGAAGATGCTGCATCAAACCAGCACAGCGCTCGCACAGGTAGGGTCCAGCCAGGGGTCCCTGGGGAGGGCTAGGCACCCTCTTCCCCATGTCTTTACTGCCATGGTAGGAGGTGGGCTGGTTCCTTCAGCCCCTCCTTTCGTTTCAGGTGCTGCGTGTTCCACTGTAGGAACATAAAAATACCACCGCAGCCAAAAAAAATGATGTAAACCTTCAACTGCTCTCATGCATCTGTCAGTGTGGACATAAAACAGCAGGTATGGACAATTTACATAGATTTATATGCCATGATGATGGACATTTTAATGTGCCTTAGAGATGCATGAATCTAGTGCTCATAAGATAGGGAAGTATACTGAATTAACTCTCTCTCTGGGCTATTTCTCAAGAATATTTCTGGCCTTGGGCAAATGGGAAAAGCCCAGAACAAAAACAAATTGCTCAGCTCCCCATGGTTAATAAGTCATTATTTTTAAGCACAGGTTTGGGGCCCAATTAATATTAATCTTTGGCTATCTCTCATATTCGACAAACCTCAGCTCCATGGAGCTTTATTTTGTGAAACAAAGCAATGAAAAACCCGATTTGCATTTATGTTTGTACATAACTGCTGGTTCACGGGTAAGAGCAGTAATCAGTCAGTCACCAGCTTGAAAAAGCTACTCATGAAATCACTAGTACTTTTATTTGATTAATAACAAGAGGCTTTTTTTTTTTTTTGCTGTTTTATATATATCTAAATATAGTACTGTGTTTGTATGTAACTGTTTAACCTGCTTCTGGTGGGACCTTTGTGTCATGCACCTGAATGTACAAAAAAAATCCTTGACAGTCTTTACAAAGAGTTACAAAACACACGGATGAGTTCCTAGGGCTGCAACCACAACATGTTGCTATTTGGTTCAAGTATGCAGCAACCACTCAAAAGTAAAAAAGATTACTAAAGACCTAAAACCAAACCAAAACAAAACAAAAAAAGTATGACACAGTTACTGTGAAAAATTAAATTAAAGTTACAGGGGGTCTCGCTGCCTTCAGTTCTCATTTATCCTGTCCACCTATAGCCCTTCTGCCTGAAAAAGGAAAGGAAGAAAAAGAGAAAGAGAAACTGCAACAGGAGGGAGTAAGACCATGTAAGGGAAAGAACTGAATTTAACTGGCACATGCTCTAATCCTTAGTTTATTTCTGGTTAAAAATATAGCAGTCCAGTGCAATGTAGTAAGAAATCTGCTGAAAAGGTAGCAGAGAAACAGCTAAAACAGAAGCAAAGCAAAGCTGAGTCCGCAAGTCAGGGCTGTACCCAACAACTCTGCATGTGAAATGTCGAGGAGGATTTGTTCCCTCCTTCCTCCCCGCAAATATAGCTGTGGAAAGGGATTCATCCCACCCTCGGGTTGCTGCCATGCTCACACCCCTTCTGCTGACTGGTGCTGCAGTGGGTAGAATTGAGGGTGGAATTTGGTCCCTGGACGTACCAAATCCCAAATTGAAGCCATTTGAACCATACCTGGTGGTGGTGGTGGATCACCGGCAGAGCCGATCTCCATGGTGGGGACAAGGAACCAGTGCAGTCAGTTTTGAGAAGCAAGGGGCCATTGGCCACTTCTAAGCAACTGAGCTAAGGCTGCACTTGTGTGATGGGGACCATAACAGCTCAGAACAGGGATACGGCATCTTTAATGAGTATGCATATTATCAGTGGGGACAGGGGAGGGGAGAAAATCAAGGCAGGCATATTACAAAGATGGTATAAACGAACAAATTAAGTGACATAGAAAAAAAAAATAATACATCCTTAGAGGCTGCCATTGCCGATGATGTTTGGTTTTTTTTCTTTTTTTTTTCCTCTTTTTTTCTTCTTTTTTTTCCTTTTTTTTTTTTTTTTTTTTTTTTAACAGGGACATGTTGGAAGCTGGAATATACATCCTGCATTACAAAGTGCAAAATACCACATGCTTAGAGCCCAAGCATGATGTCTGAAACAGTCCACAGCAAGATGTAAAGAGACAAACCCACCACTCTCTCCCTCCTCTCTGGGACATGCTCCAGTGCTCCTCCCCAGATGCCTTTGAAGAATAGTTTTACCTTATTTTGCTTTATTATGTTTTATTGTTACCTGAAGTGGATCAGAATCAAGCCCTCTCCCCCCAGTCCCTTCCCACCAGTCTGCTCCCCAGCATCTCTGTTGACGCTTGTGTTTGGGATGGGATGCTCAAGTTAACGCTGCTCCTCGCGTGGCGGCGAGCATAGCACAATGACCAGCAGCTGCTCAATTTGTGTTGCTGAAGGTGCCTCTGTGTTTTCTGAGGGAAGCTGGGTGCGTCTTTTTACCCAGGTGAAATCTGCTGTGAATTAAAAGTAGCAGTGGGTGGTTTTCCAGCCCTGCCATGGTGGGGAGCAGCCTGGAGAGGAGGAGGAATGAAGGCAGGAGGGTGGTGGGGCTGCTGCTCACACCTTGTATTCCCTGTTCCGCCCCCCTCACCAAGAAATTTAACAAAACACCAGTTGCTGCTTTGTTTTAAAAACAAGTAACAAAATGGGGCCCGTTGCCCTTCTTTCGTCTTTCACATCCAGACAGGGTTCATGCCTTCTCTGTGCTCCTTCTCTCCTTCTTACAGCAATGCTCCATTTGCAAAGGGAGAAGGAAGAAAAGCTTGATTTTGCTTTTCTCTCCCATTTATCATTAAAGCTGTTGTGGATTTCCCTGGGAAGCTCAGCCTGGAGCATCCCAGGACCCGTACATCAAACAAAATCTCCCTGTGATCCCCTCTCTGTTATCTAGTCTCCATTTTGGGGTTCATTGCTGTTGTTCCAAATATATTTTTGCAGGGTGAGGGGAAGGGAAATGAGGTTTTTATTTTGTTGGGATTCTTTCTCATCCTTTCCAGTGTTGGGGGGGCAGAGTGTTGATAGCATTTTGCCATGCCACACAGCATAGTGTTATACAAGCAAAGAATTTTGGCTAAAATCCAAAAAACATTACCCAGGAAAAAAGGCAAACTGTGAGTGAGACTCGATCGTTTGTTGTTCTTCTGTGAAAAGACTTGGAAATTGTCGTAGGACAGTTCGACTTATGATTTTTTTTTTTTCCCTTTTTGTTGTTGTTTGGGATTTTTTTTCCCCCCATTCGTACATGTAACTGTTATTTTTGCAAACAAGACAGTCTTGAATTAGATGAAAAAGTTAATAAACAAAATGGCGACTCCAATATTTAGTAAGATCACCATGACTACCAGGATGGGAGCTGAACCCTGGAAGAGAAAGAGAAAGAGAAAGAGAGGAGTTAGGTACATTCAAAGTCTGTCTAAGGCTGCCTTGGAGCAGGGATGGGAGATGTGCTGGATCTGGGATACTGCAGCGCAGGCAGACCCCAAACAGCCCATTTATACCCTCAAGTTGGAACCCCCACTGAATTACTGTATGAGGAAGGTGTGAATAAAGATCTCCCCTGTGGAGATGAGCAAAGAGCAAAAGCAGGGACTAAATCCAGATCCATTGCCCTCCCTGTCCTGGGGCAATAAACAGGTTGCCTCTAGCTCCTTCATCCAAGGACAGCATCCTCCTAAGGCAGCCTCTGCTTCTGCAAAGGCAGACAAATTCCTCTCCTGATTCACCAGAAAGGAACCAGGCTCTGCCAGGAGCACTTTGCTCCCTCCTCACACTGACCCATAGCCCAAGGTGTTCTTGGGGCCTGCAGCATCTTTGGCAGCTCTGTCCCTCTTATCCCTGTGTGACAGCAGGGCTGCTGGACTCCTGCTTTTCTGAACCACTTCAACACTTATTTCCATCCATTTGCCTCCATGGACATGCATACCTGCAAGTCCTGGGGCCCACTTTGTTTACTGTCATACATTAACACATATGACATATATGTGTTAATGTGAGCTCCAGACTTAGCATCTGCCAAGGAAACACTTGGATGCAGAACCACCAGATCCATCAATTAAGACAGCGGTTGCTTATGGACTCCCTCATGTTGTGCAGATCAGAAATCTGGCCTTAATAACTAGAATTGGTCGATAGTCAATGAAAAACAAGTAAACGATGATACTGGGTCATATAGTTGTTTGGGGATGGTTTGGAGGAGTCTTCAGAGGACATTTCCCTATAAATATGATTGCTTATACAAGTATCCTGCTAATGGCAAAAGTCAGGCTGGTATATTGTGGTATATATTAAGCCAGCACTTTGGGAAAGCTTTAATAACCTTTCCTGAGGTTTATGTGGACCAAATTAAGCTCCCAAGGACTACACAGAAACCACTGCAGCAACCTGCACCGCAGCTGGCTCATGACAGACACCCACCCTAGGCTGGCTTGAAGTGAACTTGAGGAGCATCCTTTACCTTCCACTGAGCCAAAAAGCAGCCCTGATAACTTGTGATGGTCCTGATGAGAATGAGACTTGGACCCTATTAGCACCTCAGGAATGGCAGAAGAGACCACTGAGCATGGGGACTGCAGACAACCCTCCAGCGCACTGCTCTGCACAACACCAGGGCACAGTCAGAAAGCATCCACTCTGCCATAAAACATTTGCTGTCCTGAAGTGTTAACATGGCTTGCATCAGGGTGAGCAAGCGTGTGTGCAGATAGGTGGTAGCTATTTCTCCGAGTCGCGGGTATCCTCATCTATTCTTGCTGCAACAGAGCAGTGCCAGGTTTCAACACCTGGTATGGTATAATATGCCTTTCTCCACACTCCTCCTAACAAAGCTCCTGAGGCTATTGGGTTGGCATGGGGCAGAGTGAGTTTCTTTATAACCAAGTACCACTCTGCAGAGATACTGGGGGGGGTGGAAAATGAGTTAAAAAAGGCTCTTTGCTGGCCAGAGATGATTTCTCTTCCGAGCAGGCTGATTCAGTTTGCGTTTGGGAGTGGGTGGGAGCGAGGATGCTGGAGCTTGCTGGAAAGGCATATTTGTAGCTTAGCAACAGGGTCAAAGGAAGCCAACCAAATGGAAGGATTGCAGAGAGCCTCTCCTGGCAAGCAGGTACCCATGCCTGGCTCATTCCAGCAGATCCCTCCACCTGCACCACGCCAAGCCTTTCAAAAGCAGAACCTTCCCCCCAACTCCCAGCCTTGCTGCCTCCAAGCACTGCGATGTGGTGTGTTATTTACACTGGGGGGGGATTAGCTTCATTTCAGAAGATTATTGGGTTTTATCATTTCTGAGCTCGTGTTAATATAATAACAGATTGCGAGTGATTATCATCACTGTCATTGTTTCTGTTGGCAGGGCACTGCAGAAGCACAAAACACATTTGGTTCTCTCCACCTCGCAGCCAGGGGGGGACTTCACTGTTCTCCCTCACACTGGCGTTAGCCTTGGTCCACTTGCCATCTTATGTCCCCTGCCAAAGCAGTGCTGACCATTTCTGCCTCTGCTCTGCTCAGGTTACTGGATCACTTCAATACCATGGAGGAAGTAAAGTTATATATCAGACCCCCAGATAATCTGAGAGATGACAAAAAGAATAGAGCAGGACTGGCCGCCTCTTAATTCCCCTCTTACGCTTTGTCCTCACAGACATGGACACTTTGGGATGGATCTGGGATCACAACCCTTTGGTACTTGTGTTCAGAGGATGCTGATGTGATGGTGTCAAGGGGGAGAGTGTGCCCTTCATTTGTACACTAGTACATCAAAGTCGTGCCCTCATCTAACAAAATGGGGCTGCCTGCATCGGCAGCAACTGGATTCCCATGCAGAAATGTTTTGCTCAGCAACCTGGTTCAGCCTATTTGTATCTCACACCCCCGGTTCAATGCAGAGGCAGGAGAAAATGCTTGCTTTGCCATTGCACATGTGGGGTTTCCCATATTTGCCAGCAAAAGCATCCCAGAAATAGGATGACCAGGGAGGGGATAGGTCTCTGCAAACTGAACAGCTCAAATCCAGCTGTCTGACAATGTACGCATTCAGCTTCCTTTTCACAGTTAGCTCTTTTTAACCTGCTCTTCCCAGCATTAACTAACTCCACTCAGCAACTGCAGGTACAGCTGCTGCCCCCAGCATCTACTGGCATGGGCTGGAGTCCTGCCTGTGGCAGCTGGTGGATAAGCTGCTTTTTGACTCTGAAGCTTTTGGTTTAGCTCCAATTATGAATCCTGCTGCACTTATAAATGCTCATGGCTGGCTTATTTCTAAGTTGTAAGGTCTTTGTGTCCTGGCCTCTGCCCAGAGGAAATGCTTGTCCTTTTTCCCTTTGGCAGCAAGGATGTCCTGGGATATGTGTCATCTGTTCCTAAGAAGTGTGAGGTGTCCCTGCCCATGGCAGGGGGTTGGAACTGGATAATCTTAAGGTCCTTTCCAATCCTAACTATTCTATTCTAAGAAGAGATTCCTGCTCAGTGTCCAAGCAGAAAATGAATCACTTCTGGGTCTGTACTTTGGAAGAGGTGTTTTGCTGAGCCCAGCCTGGCAATAGGTCAGTGAACTCCCTTTTACGGCAGCTACAGCCAGCATTTTAGAGCTAGCAGCTTTTACAACCCGTCACGCCACATGCCAGCCCTCTAATGTGAGCCACCCCCATGCAGAAAGAGCCATAGCCCTTCATTTGTGACTTTGCATGTCACTTTAGTAGTTCAGTAGTGCTTTATCTCATCTGTGGTCTCGTTGAGACTTAGAGAAGCCCAAAGAAAACCCTGAGGCCAGTGGTATCGCAGGCTCTGCCGTGCTAGAAAGTCAGAGGTCGAGCTGATTTTCAGAGCCTGGGGTTTGTGTGTCAAAGATAGCGAGCAGCCTGCAAAGCTTTGCTTTTTTATATCTTTTTTACTCCTAAAATAGCAGTGCTAAAGCAGGCCATCAGGAACTGCAGAGATTTGTTTAAACCACCCTGCCTGTCATCCAGGAGACGGGGCTCCGCTGCGGAACGCTGCTCTGCCTCCCAGCACCATGCCCGCAAGTCCAGAACCCGCTTCACTGGGAAGCAGACGCCAGTTGGCAGTGTCCTCTCACCCAATTTTAGCTGTCTAAATGTTAGACATCTAGTCTGTGCTAACCATCTAGGCTGTCTGTAGATCAAGTGACGTGAGATGAATTCCACCCAGAACAGTTACCAGCCTGGCTCCAGGAAAGGAAAAATTAAATCAAGCTCTGGTGTGCCGAAGCATCATCCAGCATAGTGGGTGATAGCAAATTTCATCAGCAAAACGAGGCAGCTCTGGGGCTGGGATTTGTTATTTTGGCTTTTTATAATAAGATCCTTCCCGGGAGGAGAAAGACATCTGCCCAGGATGGGCCCAGTGATGATACGCACACCAGTATCAGCGACGTGAAAGGATCCTTCTGCATCAGCAGAGTTAAACCTCCAAGGACTTTCGAGTTTTCCTCCAAAGACTAGAGAGTTGGAACACAGAACCATGTAAACACTAAAATGTGAATAAAGCTTTGTTATGGCACAGAGGAAATAACAGCAATTGGAGCTATAGAAGTAATGAGTGAAGGTTTCCTCCACTCCGTGAATTCTGGCATTCTGCAGTTCTGATGGTGGCTGCAGCCGAGCACCACCGTTCCTGCCCTTTCTTCTTGTTTGTTTTTATGCTTTTGAGTTGTGTAGCAACTCAAGAGTCTTACTGGGAATACAAGGGACAGCTGGTTCACAAAAACAATTGCAGCATAGTTAATTTAAGCATTAACAATCCATTATTATCTGTTATCACAGGATACAAGCTCTGCCTCTCTTTCCATGGAAACCATAGTGCAGGTTACCTAGGAATCCCTCTGGGATCCTTTAGGTGTAATTGCTAAGGACTTGGATCAGCAAAAAAATGTATATATATGCGTTGTTTTCCAGCCTCAGCACTGCGGAAAGTACTGAAAACTTAGGAGCTCCATGACATTTGTGCTGATTTGTCACATAATTGCCAGGAACAGGCTGCTGTGAAACGGTTAAAGAGCATTTAGCAAAAGAAACATAAGGGATTCACTTGCTTTCTCCAGCGTATTACAGCATCTCCCATGTCTTGAGGAAAGGAACCCAGGAGATGCTGAATGTGCCGATGTGAGAGGAATGGGCACTTGATACCAGGGTGCAACTGAGGCATGGAAAAACCTGCTTCTGTAGAAAAGAACGGCTGAAGTGAATGTGAGGGCTTATCCTGAGCTGGTGTCTCTTAGTGTCACCCCTAGTTCAGTCCTCACATTACAGGTGCCTGAGTGAGCTCTCTGTTTGGACCTGTACATATGTTTTTAAGACTTTTGGTTCTCCTGTGGTCAAAAGCTGGTTTTTGACCCCAACTTCTTCAAAGCAGGAAGATATGGAGTTGGGCTCAAGACCTAATATGCATCCAGGATGACAGGAGCAAAGTCAGAGAGGTGCTCTCTTCAGGTACATCAAAGGGGCCCTGAGACTGAAAGGGTTGTAAAGGACTCTGTCAAGTTAAACACTGCACTTCTCTCTGAACACTGTTTACCTTGTGTTGTTGCTGGTACTGCCTGCGATGTCTGTACATGAAAGGGATTAGAGGAAGAACAGTTTCTGATTGTTATGTTTTAAAAAGAGGCAATCCCCAAACCATTTGCCTTGTGCACAGCTCCCTTTGTGCATGCCACTGCCCCTGTGGCGATGCTTGGACCTGGCTCATCCCTAGAGGTGCATGATGGCAAATGGGTGTCTGCCAGACCATCTTCCTCCTTATTCCCAGTTTATACATGCATGGACACATGTATGTGCCATGGCCATTTGGGGTTGGGGTTTGAACCTGTCTGACATAAGAGAAATAAGGAAAAGGCAGTTGTGCCTGTGTTAGGAGACCCGGGGAAGACTCCCTGCTGAAGGGGTTAAAATATAAGTGGAAAAACTTGGAGCAGAAAGACTAAGAGGACCACAGAGATAAGCCACAGGGTTTAGTCCCAAGGAGGCTGACACCAAAAAAGTCCCCAGGCTGCTTTCCCAGCAGACTGGTTCAAAGGCAGATAGATGGAGCATCTCTATTCACAGCATTGAGCTGAACCTGAGATGCAGGTGAAGCTTCACAATTCAGTGGGTGCCTGTTCAGGACAGAGGGAACAGCTAGCTGCGTTTTTAATCTCATTTTGTACTCTTCAGGGGTAAAAGTCTCTAACTTTTCTGAAGAGAGCGCTCCACATTAAGGTAAATCTCTTCAAGGGTAACCCTACAGCTGCTATAAAAGGCAGCATCTACACCTGCATCAGCGAGGATAAGGTAAGCGCAACGCTCCACCCCTCCCACCTCACTCCATCAAAGCCTGGTCTGAATCCCCTGCCCAGGTACCCTCCGTTGGCCTGGCTCCGGCTGCACAGCACGCTCCAGCAGAGCCTGCGCTGGATGCAGATTGGCTGCTTCCTCCTCACTTTCCCCAGCGACAGTGAAACCTGCTCGGAATATCTTGATGGAGAATATGCCCCTCACGCAGGGAGTGAGCAGGGAAGATGCTGCAGCTGCTAGAATCCCTCCCTGCCTTCAGAGCAGGTACCTGGCACTGACAAGGGTGTCTCCTTGACATCCCTAACCCAGCAGATGCTTGCAAGCTCCATTTGTCACAATTGTTTGCCCTGGTTTGTTTGCAGTAAGAGGCAGGACCTTTAGGAAACAGCTGAGAACACAGAGATCTTATCCAACGGCCTGTGATAATGGGAGCAAATGCCAGGGGTGGCTGCGGTGCGGATTTTTTTGGCTACTGCCCTCCCATCAGGCTTTCTCAATGAGGTGAGACATGGGGATTTTAAAGGGCCAAATCTCAAGCCTACTCAGATCTCCAGGGTGCCTTTACTGAGGCCACAACATGTCCCTATAAGTCTTCACCTAAATGTCTGTGATTGCTCCTGCTAAATGAGGACAGCAGATGAATCAGGCTCCATTTGTGCCTGAATGCCTGAACACTAGCCCTTCTTGCAGTCATGCTGAGGACCTCTGTGCCTAAAACATTTCCTTTCCCTTTTAGAAGCTGCAGATGTTCAGTGCCTGTAGGAAAGGATATATCTTTTTTTTTCCCCCCAACCCTAAAAATGTGATGTGTTTTGTGCTGATGGATTAAATGGTTGCTGGCATTTTAGAAAGCCTCTTTCCTTTTCCAGCGCCTCAACAATTCCTCTTTTCCTTTCCCAGCCTAAAGAGGTCTCCTCAAAGACTCTAGGAACCTGTGAAGCACGCAGGCACAGGCTTGAGCTTTGCACCTCATGGGCATTTAAGGCCAGAAAGGGTGGTGATGTTCCTGTAAGTCCCTTGATCCAACAACACTGACACCGGTCCTTGTGTGTTGGTTTCCATTTTCGTCTGCCTGAATGGTGACAATTGATGTGAGTTTGTTCTGTGGATGCAGGGGTCAGTGTGCACAGAGGCGCAGAAAGATCAAGTGGCTTTAAATGTAATTTTAAAGGGCTTGTATGACTGCAGTGTGGGCTTGATGACCCTGAAACCCCAAAGTCCCCTGACAGTGAGCACCAAGCAGTGCGGAATTTCATCAATGTTATTGAGCGCTGAGCTCATGAAGTGACCTTTATAAGAGCCATTTTCAATTACTGATGTGCAGCCCCAATGAAGAGGGGTTCTGGGAGCATCTCTTTAAGGGACTGGTGAAAAATGGCTCAGAAGGACAAAGTTCCCATAGCTTGTATAGCAACCGAGAGGTTGAATCATAGCTCATATAGCAACCTAGAGCAACATCTCACTCCTCTGCACAGGTCTGCATCCCCACTGAGGCACATGCTACAAGAGGCTGGGCTCCAAGGGACCCCGCAGCCCATCCAGCCTTGTTTCTAAGATAGAAATCAAGACCAATGACAATTTCAAGACTGTTTCTGCAAGGCCAGCATCCCCAGCCTGCTCCCACAAGCCCTGCCAGAGGTGTGCTTGGTCTCAGAGCTGGAGCTGGCACTCCAACGCAGAGCCAGCCCACCGGCCTCACTGGCGGCATGTGTAGAGCTGGTTTTTGGCAGATTACTTTTAAATCAAGCTTAAGCTGTGGGGGTGACCTCAGCTCTGCATAGGAAAACTCCAGGTAGGGCAAAAATAGCCCTGCTCAGCCAAGAGCATCCTTCCCGTTCCTTGGCAGCCCCTTTCTGAAGCAGCCCAGCTGTCTGGGAGATGAGAAATGCCTTTTTCAAGGAGCAGCATCGCAGATGGCTGTGCTGTGGATCACAGAGAAGCAGGCTGACATGCAAGCTGAAGCGGCGTGGGCACACACATGTGCACACACACGCGTGCACACAGCCAGCCCTTCCCAGGAGCTGCTGGCAGTCCAAAGAGGAGGGCTGTCTGTCTCAGGATAGCGTAAGAAACAGGGGTTTGGGGAAGTTGGAGAGACTTAATTCTGTGTGAAAAGACCCAGAGCATGAGGATGCAGCGGTTTTGTCGCAGGGCTAAGCATCTGAGTACTCAGCGTCACAGAGGGTGCACCAAGGGAGGTGGATGTGGGGACTGTGGGGTAAATTCTTGCCTTTAGCCTTCCCCTCTTCTTCCTCAGGGGCTCATGCTCATTGAAGTTTGAAATTGCTGGTGGGTGCAGGAAGGTTCACAGTGCTAAGCAGGAGGCTGGAACACAAATCACTGCACCTCCCATTGCTCTCCTGCACCTCTTTCCCCTGCTCCTGTCCAACCACCCCTCTCTGCCAGGCCACTGGAACAAAACCCTGATAGCACAGTGCAATTCTTGCTAGAACAAATTGTTGCTGGCATTGTAGGTTATTTAAATCCACATATTATCTCTTCCTCTGTATTACATTAGCTTCCTCCCAAACCTTCACCATCTGTTCCACCCTCGGTTATGAATGTGAGAAAACTGAACATGCTGCTTCACAGCTACAGCCCTTTAAAAGTATGATGCGCATCCTAATGGCTTTTCTGTGTGCCTTTCCATGAAGGCTGTGTCCCTTCGTTAGTGCCTGGGATTCACTCGGAAGAACATTAATGTTAGGTTGCATTAGAGGCTATTTACCTCCAGCTCAAACCCACCTTATCGGGTGGGAGGTTTATGTATGTATGGGCTGGGGTCTGCTTGCCTTGGGCTGGGTGGGGAGAGACATCAGTGCCACTCATGCCAGTGATCTCCCCGAGGAATGCGTAGCTCTCAGCAAGGAGAAATGGTGGTTTCATCCCTCCTTAGACACTGTGTCTCTCCCAGCTCCCTGCTGCCACGCGAGGTCACATCATGAGAGGTGCTGGACCATCTGTGAGTCCCACAGACTTCAACAGGGTTGATGTCTGTGCAATTACTGCTGCTGCTTTTCCCCCCTGGAAGCCTGTCAGGCTCCTAATGCTGCCTGTCATTTCTCTAGTGTTTCAAAGGCATCTGCTCTAGCAGGGAAGGACAGCCTGGCCTGGCATCAGCACCCGCTGGTTTGCTCAGTGGTGTGTGCTCAGGGCTGGCTTCACTTGGAGCTCTGGTTTTTAATGGACTGGCAAGATGTGTCCTACAGTGCAGTCCACCAACAAACACACTGTGTTCAGCTCTTCTCTAATGCTGTGTGGGTGCTTTTGAGCCTGCGCTGAAGCCTGCAGGATGAATAGGAAGCTGGAAAGCTACAGGGCTCTGTGTGTGGGTGATTTATCCACAGCCACAGCAGGGAAACCACAGCAGATCTGTGGTTTACTCCTTCCTGCATCCCTGTTGCTCGTGGCTGCAGATGTCCCCACTCCCTCCTATTTCCCACCCATTTGCTCTCACCCTTGGTCTGCAGGTGCTGATACCTTTGCTCTGCCAGCATCTGGAGGAGCAGGGATGCTTTAGGGATGTCAGCGGTGATGATACTTTACAGAACATGATGCTTTCTACCCCAACATTTCAGTGTAACTGATAAGTCTAATTTCAGTTTCATGATCTCTGTCTCCCGAACAACCAAGCTTCACCTTCTGCTGCCCTGATGAGGAGATTTAGCTCCTATCTGTTGCCAGATCCTGACACGTCACCATCTGAGAGTTACAGACTTTCTCTTTTGCCTGTGTAGGTATGGCCTGGGCTGTGGGAAATCCAGCACCACAGGATCCCTCCTGTGTTGGGCACTTAACTTGACGAGGGGCAGTTTGGCACAGTGGTGGCATCCCCATTGCTCATCCCTCAGATCCCCATCACCTCCTTTAGCAATGCCAAAACAATGGGGAGAACAAGTGCTCTGAATGTAAGTCTAGGAATCATTGAAAACCAGGCCCAGAAAGGGTCTGAAAATCACACAGCTCAGCCTTCTCCCAAGGCAGGCTCAGCTCTGACCAAGTAATATTTGAGCTGCAGATGTCCAACCAGGTCTTAGACCACCTCCTCCCTCCCTGGCACGATGGCCTTCCCTGCCAATTTATTGTCATAGAATCATAGAACCATAGAATAGTTAAGGTCGGAAAGGACCATAAGATCACCCAGTTCCAACCCCCTGCCATGGGCAGGGACACCTCACACTAAACCATGTCACCCAAGGCTCTGTTCAGCCTGGCCT